>JANTPZ010018610.1:0-10906 GCA_025593235.1 Vachellia pachyceras | reverse complement strand
TAAGAAATTCCTTGTGAAACATCTTTGACCATATCACTGATGGTTCCCTGGGGAAAATTTCTGCATTCACAGGTTAGTAGTCTCTTAAACACTAAATACTGCAGACTTTTTAAATAAATTATCATAACTATGTTCATTACCACCCTTTAAGCAATACTGATAACTAAGAAAAGCTCACTTACCTTAGAGACAACCTTATTATATTATAAACTATACCAAAAATGGAGTTTATTTAGAATTAAACCAACAACTAGGAAAAACATATCATCAGGCAAACATCCCTGCCGTTATGATCGATCCAGAGACCTAGACCTAAATGTCCTAAAATAGATTACATTACAAGATATACTAACATTTTTTTCATTAGAATACAACACGTCAAGTCCAACTACAGGTAAATAAAGTGTCGATCTTACATTGCTTGAATGTAGAATTGAGACTGCATACCTGTAATCAATGCAAGCCACTATAATGTCTCTTTCTGCCAACTGCAGTCCCAAAAATGAACCCCAGGCTTTATACCTAAATCAATGAAAATGGAAAAACTTAACTTCAAACCTTACCATGCTTCACACTAATTATTTCTCACGTAAGAATGTGATGAACAATTCAAATTTGCAGCTGTGTAAACAAAGCCCTACTAATAATTAGGGTCTATTTTGAAAATTTAATTTCAAAACTACTGGGTGTGCTCTATGATTAAAGCAGCAATAAAAAGTAACAAGTTAAATTAAGCTTCCTCGTGCATACACAAGTTCATATTACATTTCCACTCATGCTCATACCCTATGCAAATATCCAAATATATTCAGTTAAACTGTTAAAGCACAAACAACACTGTTTGCCACATCAAAAGGTACATAGCATTCCCAAGTGACAAGATCTGACCATGGCCCAGATTTCCAGTTTAACTTTGGATAGAAATTTTTTGGGTCCAAGCTCAGGAAATTTAAATGCTGACAGAAAGCAAGGCCACCAGCCAGCAGATTTCCAACCGTTAGGAAGCCCTTCCATCATGAATTTTAATGGGAAATTTATCAAAGAACACCCCTTCATTGAGGTAAAACAGGGGAGGAGAAAGGGGGAGAGAGGAGGAGAATGAGGAGAGATAGAAATAATCATGTCTACCTCAAATCACTCACCCAATAATCCATGCTCCACCAGTTACAAATATCAAAACTGGTTTAGATTCATCAATATTAGCAGGTAAATACAGATCCATCCTGCAAAACCACCATTTGAAACCACACTACAGGTCATTCAATAAATAACATGATTAACAGCATAGGATAGAAAATATTTTAAAAAATTTAATAAATTTTTAAGTTAATTTACCTATTTCTCGGCATATTTCCATAAATAACACTTCGCTTTACCTGCTTTGAGAAAAAATAGTAATATGCAACTGCAGGGATATCAAAATGGGAGTAAGTATTACATTCTACTGATGTACACATGTCATTACTTATAAGTTACAACCATATATGATAAATTTGTTAACATAGTGAATTTCCTCCCGTTCCCTAAAAGATGAAATCATAACTTGTAGTATAGAAGGAGAAAAAGATATTAGGATGGCCAACACGAATAAAAAAAAAAGTTATCTGTAGGCTTATCACTGACTATTTTAAGTGAACATGAGAGAATAAAAAAGAACTTCTAAAACCCAATGAAGCTGAAGACCCCACACCATTCAGATAAAGGCATATATGGGTAATTGTTACTCCCATGAAGATATGAAGGAATAAGTTCTATGTAGTCAAAAAGTGCCAAAGCAAGGTTTAAAAACAAAGAAACCAGCATTATGGTTTGGAACTTATGCCGGCCAAACAAATGCTGTTGAGAAAAAAAAAATTTTTGAAAGTATCATATTTGAACTTTTGATTTACATTATGGCTTTAAGATAACACTGCCTGTTGGATTGGCAAACATACCAATCTAACAAGGGACACCCATGATGCCAAACAAATAGCAAGAGAAATGTTACACAAAAGTTGAATTACAATTGAATGATAGATTATTCCTAACTCCGTGAAACTTATCTAATTTTTATTTACAGTAAGCAATGAAAACCCAACATAGAATTTCATTTTTATTGCAAGAAGGAAGATTGTAAAACTTATATACAGTAAGCAATGAACACGGTTCCAAATTCTAATTTTTATTTGAGGACCCGACCTACAATTTCATTTTTATTCAACTGTGCCATACTTTATTGAAATGGCAGCAAGAAAAAATGGGAGAAAAAGTAAAACATATAATACAATGCATACCCTGTAGAAAACCCGGCATGAGCAGCATGGCATAACATACAAGGGCAAGTAATTGTCTAATCCAGCAGTAACCTACCCTACATAAGTATCAATGATAAATTTAGTGAGCATTAGTCGCAAACATGAATGAAATCAATGTCCTAACAGAAGGATAGGAATTGCTACAATTTAATGGAAATTTTGCTAAAGAGGAGCTTATGACAATTAGCATGCAAAAATAAATTTCTAATCCAGTAAATCGCAGAATGCGGTCTGGGAGTAATATGAAACCCAGAAAATCATTGTAGACTACCTAAACAAACAATATTGTTGAAAATTCAACCTCTGAAGTGTTAGGATAAAAATTAACAACCATTGGGATGACGACTTTTAGACGCATTAACTCTTAATTGTTCTCATCAACCTACTCCAGTTACACATTGCTGAGTTACAGCTCTCTTGCGCTTAACTATAACTTCGTCAAAATCTATCATAGTAGGAGAACTCTGTTCCAACTCCCAAAAACAATTGTTGGGGTGAACAAATCACGGAGGTCTGATAAGGTTAGTTTTAAATTCACAGCTTGAAAACGGGGGGAGAGAAAAGAAAAGAAGAAGCTCAGATTTTCTTCTGCTGTGCACAATTCAAACTTCAAATTACAAGAGGAAGAGCCCACATCACATTAAATAATTATCTATGCTTCATATGCGGAAATTTAGACAATTCGCAGTTTCAACCATGTAGATTCTACTTCCAGCAAGTAATCAATCAAATCAAGTACCCCAAATATCGTAGAAGCGTGAAAGCCAGCCGAGAAATCAAATACGTCTCAGCAGCTAAGCGATTAATATTTTCTTTACACGACCGTTGCCGAGAAAGCCGACGCTGAGGCCTGGGGCCATTTCTCCCGGGGACTCTCGCGTGCTTCTCACGCAAGCTATCCCGGCCAGCTTCTCGACTCACGTCTACCGAGTCAACGTCGACCATAGCTCCGCCACCGCCAACCATGGAAACCAATCGACGGCGGTCAGTTAAAGTTGCCGTCGACGGGGCCATGCCGGAGAAGCCGGCAGCTAAATGGTAGGAGTATGGATTGGGATCTGGAAGAAGATGAAAACAGCCTCGGTTGGAGTTCCTTTAACGAAGGGAATGTGTGATATATATATATATATATGCATACTGGTACCATTTAGTGGATTGCTTTCGTCATTTAAAAACACATTAAAATATTGACACCAGAGAGAGAGAGAGAGAGAGAGCTTGGGAAGTTCAGAGAAGGTGAAAATGAAGTTTGGGTGCAAGACGGCATTGGTGAGGACAATGAGATGAGAGGTAGCCATTTGCCATGAAAGTTACTTTCCGATTAGATTCTTTTTAATATAGACGTGTAAGGAACCTGGGTGAGTGGGTGATAACGTGAATTTATTCTCCACTCTCTACTTATATAATAATTTTTTTAAAATTTTTTGTGCGTTAAAATCACTTTCTTAAAAGATTCTCTCTAGGCAGATCACGAGCAGCAACCAGCAACCCATTTACGTGGAAAGAAACCTCTAATTTACATGGTTAGCAAACTTTTTTTAAATGGGGTGTTAAACTGGTTAAAAATAAAAAAATAAAAAAATAAATCTACTCACACATTGGCACAATCAAATTACCTAAAATTAAAATTTTAAAAATTAAGTAGTAAATTTTATTATTAAAAAATAACAATTATCAAATTAATCATATACTTATAATTTATCTATTATCCAACATTATTTATAGTTTCAAAATATTCATCATAACAAAATATCAAAATATATATGGTAAGGGGACATTTTGTTTTTCTTATCACATTTTGTTTTCCCTCCAACACCAAAATGGTCTCCTTTATGTATTCTATAAAAGGGGTAAGAGCAATCAACATTCAATAAAATGACAATACAGAAGAAGCTTAGGTGGGAAAATACCAGCTTGTATTCTTCTAGGCTGTATATAAATTTATCATTTAACTAACACCCCTATTTTTTTCTCAGACATATATATGCCTTCTACTGATGAAGAAAATCATGGATCCCTCAAGCTGTGGTTCACACTTCTTAGATTTCATTTTTCATATTCCACTCTAATCTAACAACTTCACCTTCATCTTAATAAAATTTTGTAAAAAAAAACAAGAAGAAGAATGACCAAGTCAACCAGCTAAACCTATCGGGTTGACCAGTTTGACCCCAACCTGAGGTCAGAACACAAATCGGATTGGATTAGAAGCCGATTCGCTGGTTTCCGATCCAAATTTTAAAACATTGCTAATTTATGTCTATCTGTTAGTGTCAAAAAATTGCTAAAGAAATTTCCTTCATAATATTTATTATATAAAATAATGCATAAAATTTAGAGAAGTTTACTGAGAGATCCCAAATAAGGAACTTATTTAATGAATGGTCCCAATTTTTAAAATATTTATCAAAAGGTCCCATTGACAACATGAGGTGTTGTCAATATAGCGCATGATGTTGTCAATGTATAGGACATCATGTTGTCAACGGAACCTTTTGATAAATATTTTAAAAATTGGGATCATTCATTAAATAAGTTCCTTATTTGGGATCTCTCAGTAAATTTCTCTAAATTTTATGAGAATTCAAAGTGCCAACATATTCTAATTTTAACTAGAATGCACTCATCATAGAAACTCATTGCTATGGGGTTGGGCCTTTTTGATATAGCAAATAGCTACTTCAAACTAGGAGATAAACTGAAGATTATATTCAAATAAGAAACAACCTTATAAGTTAGTGAAGTAAAGTTTGATTTGCTAATAGCAATGAATCTCATACCACACTGCAAAAGTATTATATATCTTCTTCTGGTCTTTCAATATTTTATTAAATATGACAATCACCTCTATGAAACTCCAATACAAAAAATGCGATAATTTCTTAGGCAATAAGAAAAGTACATAGTGATTTATGAGTTATATCAAACTTTGTGGTTGACTTTTATCGCCAAAATTAAGACTTTGCAGCTGAGGATAAGAAAACATGTGAAAAGAGCACAAAGTTTTGAATTTTCAGAAATTAGAGACACAAGATGCAAAAATCTTGTTGCTGACACTATTCCAAACAAAGATGGAACCATCAAGAATCTAACTAAGGGCTTGTTTGGTTTCTCTTTCTAAAATCTAGGTTTTGTCTAAGTACTTACATTTTTCAGAAAAGCTCTTTTGGATACAAAACCTCGGTTTGAAGCCTAGGTTTTGAAAAAGTTATTTTCTTGTCAAATCACACAATCTCTCCTAATAAATTTTTTCTTCCCTATTTTTTCTTTCTTTCTCTTTCCTCTTTCCTACCTACATTTTATCTCGAAATCCGTAAAAGCCAAAACTTCCCAAACGCAATTACCTTTTTAAAACCTAGGTTTTGCCTCAAAATCCGTAAAAACTATTATCTAAAATCTAAATTTTAACTCGAAATCGATAAAAGTTACTCTCAAAATGACTTTCAAACAAACTTTTTAAGTTTGCTTTGCGCGATTATCCTCACATTGAGTTCCTCGTTGATAATAAAGAGCCTTTTATCAGGTGATGATGGTGTCTCCTCCAACTTGCTTGAGCTGCATCTAGTTGATGTGGATGATGAAGACTTGTACCAAGTTCGTATGCCTTCCAGCTTTCTCAAGAAAGCTCGAAATTTTTGAGTTATTATTTTTTTCATAAAAAAAAGTGCAAATAGAATATAGAACACTTGTAATAGAACTTTTCTAAATTGCTTGGTTACTGATTTTTCATTAAATGTTTGATTTTATTTTTTAGGCAACCCGTGGGTTAAATGGGGTGGGTTGAAAAAGCCTCCCAACGGGCTGCTATTATAACAAATTGAGCCCGCCGTTGGCAGATGCCAAAAACAATTTATATAAAAAAAATTTAAAATACAATTAAATTTTTTTCCATAATGCAATATTATTTTATTTTAACCAAAAAAATAACATTATCTTACTAATCTTCTTATAATTAAATAATATATAAGTATTAATATTTTGTTGTAATTTTAAATGTAGCATTATATAAAATTGACATAAAAATAAAATATTTTATGTTACTTTTAAATGTATTAAATGTTGTTTATCCAAAAATAGAATTTCAAATTCTAAACTATATGGAGACAAGATGGAGAATATTCATGTCACAACATGTTAAAAGGCTCGGATAGTTCGGATAGTTCAATTAGACACAATATCACATCCTTAATATAAGTTCAATTGACTTTTTAAATAGATTAATGAAGCAAAATAAATTAATATATTTACCATTTTTTCTGAACTAAATTTATCTGATTCATAAACTGATATATGATTTAATGATATATATATATGTATTTCTGTGTGTAATATAAAGTAATTTATTTATCTTCTTTAATTTTCTAAAAAAAAAAGTAAATTGAAATTTATATTAAGAACCGTAATTAGAAATTTTTAATTTTAGAGCAAGTGTTATTTTAGATTGTTAATTGTATGTCATTCACCGTGTGACTGCTTTCCAGCTCATTTAAGTGCTGGAAATTTTCAGTCACAAAAAATAAAAAGGCAAAAAAAACAAAGAAGTTGCTCGCAATTGCTTTCATTGGGTGTCATTTTTTGGTCATTCCGCCTAATATCAATTTATTTATCAGCATTCTCTGGACCACCACATATTAATTTCTTCATTCTGTGGGTAACATAACAAACATTCAAAACAATGGCTGTCATTTATTCATATTGGTTACATTAAATTGTTAGGTTGCTGTCGCTTTACCTTATCTTTATTTTGTATAAAACCATCTATGTATCATGGTCTAAAAACCCAATTTATAGATCTCAAACGCTAAACTTTGTGTATATGTTTTTACTTTATAATAAGTGTGACTTATTTTGATAAAATTTACATGATTCATGTGTAAATATCTAGTTAAATAAATGTACGTAATAAAAATTAATTCATGTCTAAATTTCATAGAAGTAAAAAAAAGAGGCGTTAATACAATATTTATCCTCCTAATTTGCTTTGATTTTGATTTTATTCTTCTAAGCTTTAAATCATGGGTTTTGATCCCTCAATGGCAAAATGATCTAAGCTTTTTAATAAATTATAAGGATCATTGTTTAAAATTGGAATGAAACTTAAAGAACAAAAACTTATAGTCTGAAACTTGTTGGACAAAAAAATAAAGACAAATTTAATAGATCAAATATTGTGTTAAAGGGAAAAAAAATAAGGACAAACTTAATAGATCAAGGTATGTTATGATACTCTATTATGAGACCATAATAGGATAAGAATTGTGCACATGAAACTGGTGACCAAGGAGCATGGATCCACCACCGATCCACTGTTGGCTCCTTGAACACTTGATCCTGCAAGGCCCAGCTAGCATCACTCTGTATATTGATTGATTCGCTTTTGACTGGTTCACTATTGGCTTACTTGACATGCTCCAGTACTCGCAGGACAAGCCCCAATGGATCATGAGTTAGGTGTACTACCCTTGGATTGTGAGTGAACCCAACTCATTTCCTAAAGTTTGTATAAAAAAAAAATTGATCCTTCAAGGCCCAGCTAGCATCACTCCGTTTATTGATTGATTCGCTTTTGACTGGTTCACTCTTTTTTTTCGTTATTATTATAAATTTATTATTCAATTGGCTGCCACTTCACATGGAAAACAATATAAGAAAATTATGTCTATTTTTTATTATTAATTAGCAAAATATAACAACTTATGCAGCAATTAATAGCTTTTGTCCTATTATTTTGTCTATGCCATACATTTTACTGAAATAAATTGGAAAGCACAAATATCCACCAAAAACACGCTGAAATCTTTATTGAAATCATTCATCATTACCATATTATTGTTCATTCCCAAATCTTTTCTAATCACAAATTAAATCACAACTTAAATGTATAAATTCTTGTTAAGAAAAAATTCAAAAAAGAAAAAAGAAAAGAAAAGATAACTGTCAGGAGCCATTCACATAATCTGAATTACATTAACTGTAGAATCTAATTTAATTTGTCGTTGCAACCAAATATTCTCGCATATAATGTCCTTGTCTATAAAATAAATCAATTTTTTAAGATATAGGTCATCCATAATTTTATACTTTTCTCCGTTTCAACCATACATCTCAGACTAACTTAAATTACATTCATAGAATATAGAATAGCTCACTCTCCTATTCTTCCCAATTCTCAACAAAACTTGAGACCAGCAAATTACTCTCTCTCCTAACATAAGGATGAATTGGATGGGCTTTCAGACAATTAATGGGAACTTGAGAATGTTAGGATGCCAAGGTTATTTGCTGCAACAAAAATATCAACTCTTGATTCTGACGCTTCGACTGACAGATGGGTTAATGCCAGAGAACTCTCCACCATACGGACCCGTCGGCTTTTTGACACTGCGAACCTGCCCACTGCGTCTCTTGAGAGCTTTCTTGTGCTTTTCCTGCAAATGGACACAGCAACAGAAATGAAGATCCAAACACATTCCTATTTTTTGAAACATGCTTGAATTCCCAAAAGAGAAGAAAAACGCGCACACACTTTTTGAGTGAATAGTCACATTCAATAATGATAGCTATCCTCTTGAAGAGTGATTGTCTAATGAAAAACTTCTTTATTCCAGAATATTCACACAAATTAAACGGTGGTATTCTCTGCGATTTTATGCTGGAAGGCACAAAAAGAGTTGTCCCCTCTAGTTAAAGAGAAGCGACCAGGTATAAATGGAATCTCAAATGTCCAACTTTGGTTTTGGCAGACCATCAGAATTTCACAAGTATCATTTCATTCTGGGTAAAATATTTTCTCTCTCAGATGTCCAGGTTTTGGAAGACCCAGATATTTTAAGTTTTGCATTGTTTCAAAGAAGTTGGAAGGCATGCGAATAGAATAGTGGCTGATACGAGTTTCTTTAGATTATATATATATATATATATATGGTCATCTAGAGAAGTACCTTCCACAGGATACAGCCCTCTTTGGACACCAATGACAAAATAACCCAAATATCAAATCTTAAGTAAAATTACCTTGTACTTCTTTCTTGGATTCTTAGTCAGCTTCTTCCGATATCGAGTCAACCCCCTGTTCTTCTCCATCTGCACCATTTCAGTATCCAAAGAGCAAAAAGTAAGTCTACAAGGAGATTATAAATACATCGATAAGAAGACAAATGAGGCCACAACCTCATAAGAAATTGGCCTTCTTCCATTTTTATCCAAAGTATATGGCTCTGGCATAGAGGGGACTTCAGTGTTCCTGTTCAAAAAGTGAAGCATTAAAACATTGGCAATCAAGCCAAACAAAAATCATTTTGAGCTCTTTAACTTGCATATTTTTAATGGAAGTCAAATCACTAAAAAGGCCATATTTTCCATACAATTAAAACTTCAATAAGGAGGCCCCGATATGAGCAGTTCTACATCTTTAGAGAGGATGCAGGAGAGCAAAAGCACTAAATAATAATATGCTTCTTTTCCTAACAGGACAAAGTATGTTAAAAGCATACTTACACATAAAAATGTGCATCATAATCACAAAATATGTAGTAGCCACTAATATAATACCAAGAACCGTAATAGAGTATCAAGAAATGAACATTAGATCAAAATTATAGCTTTAGCAGTGATAGGGTAATATGCTCTGAACAATTGAAAATCATCTGAAACATTATTTAGGGATGTGATAGTGTAATATGCTTGGAGCAAGTTGAGAAAAGCATAGGGGTAGAAGACTTCACCTTGAGTAATTCTTAGCTTTAGCAGCCAATCTTTCATCTCGCTGTTGCTTTATTTGTTCATACAAGTCATTTTCCGAGTCTTCATTTGTCCCATCCTCCTGATCAGAAAATCCAGGATCACCTCTTTCTTCATCACCATCCTCAGATTTCAAACCAGCACCAGAAATTGCCCTAAGTTCAAATTTCCTCCTCCTTTCCCCAATGTCATCTCTCTTAGGTAAATCATCATCACCAGAAATCACCTTATTCAAAAAGGGACCAGTCAGATATGCTATTCAAAATAAAACTTGAAATGTACCAAAAGGAGAAGTGAGTGAGAAGGATTAATGCAGATTGACCAAAAAACACCAAGTGCTGTACCCTAAGTTTCTTCATATTAAGGTGTGGAAGCTGAGCAATTCTATCAGAACCAAGACCATTAAACAATGTAGCTGACTTATCAGCACTCATATTGTCATCATCAAAATCATCACAAGTGTCGAGCCTGCTATATAAGTTTCTAATAAGTATTCATTACCAATCTCAGAAATAAGAAATATGCAAACAAAAGGTCCATACGGGCAAAATTATACCCATTTAATGGTCTGGAACGTTTTTTGATACCAGTCGTCTTTGGAGCAATGGAACTGTAGAAACCCTTCTTTTTCAATTTTTCCTCAAGGGATGCTCTAATCTTTAACATTTCAGAACTCTGCACACCAATGTGATCCTTCTGCCACATTCAACTTATCTCAGTCAAAATAATAGGACTTTTACAGCAATAAAACTAAATCAAAATCATGAAACATGCAAAAGTATGCTATATTAGTGATTTTAAAATTAAACAGAAGGCACAAAATATCAAAATGCAAAATTGTCTATAATTCACCTTATGCTCATGTTTTTGTT
>JANTPZ010018609.1:0-23507 GCA_025593235.1 Vachellia pachyceras | reverse complement strand
TAAATAGCATGTTCTGTATCTTAATATGAATATGAACAATGCAAATCAAATCGCAACCAAACTTATTGTTCTTATGTAAATCTAAGTTTGAATCTACATTTAGAAACCTTTTAGGGTCTCAGTCCAAGTTTGAAACTACACAGACACACCCCAAAAAAAGGAAATGTAATTTGATTTTGCTGTTCTTGATCATGATCATCCCTACACACGTGTGTGTGTACATTTAACAGTCACAACAATTAAAAAATAAAAAGAGTTGAGGTGAAAAAAATAGCTATAAGGTTTTATCAAAAGTACATGCAACATATATATCTTCAAGAGAGCGACGGACTTAGAATCCTGACTCAAGGGTTTAAGATAAGTGAGATTTATTCTTAATATGTTTTGAGAAGAATTTGAGTAAAAATTTCGTAGATTCAAAATTAATAAATGAGTGGGTGCAAAATAAATTATAAAGTATTAATATATACATAATTTTTTGGAAGTCATTGGGTGCGGTTGAACCTGCTAACATACAAACAAGTCTGTACGTGCTTCCAAAGGTACAGAAATACCCTATAACATTTAAAATAAGAGCAAAAATATCAGGATCATTAAGTATAACCTAATATCTTTGCACATGAAAATACAAAAATAATGTGGACCCACTTGTTATTATTTATCCAATTTTAAATTTCGATAAAAACTTATGGATATTTTTTTAAGAAAATTACCCAGAAGTCCCAAACAACATAATTAATCACAAAATGTTCCCAAAGATTCAAAAATTACCATAAGATTCTAGGTGTAGCTGCTGACGTTGTCATTGACAACATGAACAGCCTTCGTTAACAACCTAAACAGTTACTCCTTGGACCTCATAGTAATTTTTTGAATCTTTAAGACCATTTTGTGATTAATTCTATTGTTTGTGATGTCTGGATAATTTTCTCTATTTTTTATACCTTAATTGCATACAAATTGTAATGTTTGCGATGAAAAAGTAAGATGTCACTATCACGTACAAACAATTTCCTAAAATGATAATTACAAGAGTATGAAGAATTCAATTTGATTGTAAATACAAGAAAATAAGCCAAAACCTATTTAATTACTTGAATGATGTAATTGATTGTATATAGGATTGTGGAAAATTTGAAGGAGTAAATTGGCAGTTATCGAGTGACAGTTACAATAAAACAAACCAACCTCTTCTTTTTCAAGTCTTCATTTTTTTTTCCGTCACTTGACTTCTTGAACGTCATGATTGGTTGGATTATATTGATTTGGAATTTAAGGCCAATAATATAATTAATCTTCATTACATATTCACAAACCATATGTAATTTTTTTTTCACCAATGCCTAAACAGTATATATCTACTACATTAGTAGTGATTGACTAAATTAATTAAATTTCGATTTTGTCTTTAAAGATAATTATAAAAATCTCCTCTTTTTTTTTGGAAAAAAGCATTTCCAAAATGCTTTTAGTGATAGTCTCCTTAAAAATAATAAATGATAACATCAATCAGTAATTTCTTCCACTATAAAACTTAATCCATTTTATCTTTTAAATGTATAATTTTTTCCTAAACTTTCTGTATTCATTGCACATATTAACGTGCTTTTTTATCAAGAAAGTAGTTTCTAACACTATGATTAAAAAGGGTATACAAATAAAAAAAACTATTAATTTTATTAATCTCAATAAAGCAATTAATCATCTAACTCCTACATTTTTTAATTGGAGGAAGTAATCAATAACATAAACCCCAATTATAATTTGGAAAAATTGAGAAAAAGTCCCACCACTGAAAATTTTATTGATGAGATTGACTTAATTAAAGTACGGGTACTCTATATGTACAAAATCTTTAGTAGGAACTGACACCTTTTTATGTATAAAAATTAATTGACAAAAATATTTTTGAGAGAATTGGATTTAGGTCTCACGATATCGAATTAATTACTTTAAAGTTTTAAAAGGTTATTAATAACAAGTTGATGAGCACCATTAATAAGTGAAGCAGCTACCATTAACAACATCTTATAACCTTAGAGTAATTAATTCATAGCGCGAGACTTTAAAGTAATTCTCTCAAAATTTTTAATGGGGAATTTACCCTACTTCCACCTAATAATCTTTTTGTGCAAAAAAAATTATTGTAATATTATTTTGCTTTTGTTGGGAAGCATGTTGAAATCATATTGCACATAAATCAAGATAAAATTCCTAACAGAGTCCGTTTTTAATTGTTTTGGGGTATTTGGTCTTTCTGTTTTTGGTCAAAGGGTAAGACTTTTTAGCAATGGTGGGACACATGGGTATAATGGTTGAATGTAAAGTATGAACAGTGCGCAATAATCATCGGCTTGACACAAGTTACAACGTGTTACGTTTACGTACAAACGTATGCGTTTAAAAGTTTCCTGTGTTTGGGGAAATGAGAATTGAGATGCATGTGATGTTTCGTGGGGTGAGGTCATGCATACGTCATACTTCGGAGCGTTCAGCGGATCAGGGTTAAATCTCTCTCTCTCTCTCTCTGGTTGGCAAAATTCAGTTAGGCATTTTACCTATCTCTTATATCTGTTTATTTAGGTTTTCAACATCAGCAACCCAAAACCATTACAACTTCCTCACCTCAACAACATTACACAAACCATGCGATTCTATCTATTTATAATCCATTTATATTTTAGGTTTGTTTGGTTAGCCCGTTTGGGCAGCCAAAATCCATTCATGCGCTCACCGAGATAAAATTCCTCTTACATATTTACTTCAGAATCTGTGTCGTTCCCCACCGGCCTATCCAAACAAGGCCTTTGTGTGTGTGTTTTTCTTGTATGTGATGCATAATTAATGGGTACAATATTACAAAATACTTATTTTATTGATGATAGGGTATAGAAAAGGATGACAAATGACATTCTCGTAAATATTAGGTATGTATATTTTATGGATTGATTTGTTAGCCATTAGGGTTGTATGTAATTTGTTAAGACCGCTTGCCTAGCTTACTAGCTATGAACCTAGCTGGTGAAAATAGTTCTTTAAATGTACTTCCCTAAACCTAATCTTAAAACAACTCGTCTACAAGGTATGAAACAATAATTAAAATTATATTATTTAGAAGTTTCTAGATTGGGTTTTTGCATGGTTAAATAACCGGACTGGCCGACCGTCAGTTCTGTTCGGATGGGCAATGAACTGAAAACCGATCTGACCCGATCAACTCGATCAAAACTAGTTATGACCCAGTCATACTGGTTTATTCTAAAAAAAATACCTTTTTAAGGCTAAAAAATCAAAATAATGGAATTAGAGTGGGAAGATGTGGTTAATTAATTTTAAAAATAAATATGGTAATAAAAATAGTATTTAATTCTCTATTTTCTATTTAAACAAATTTACTCATGAGGAGATAAGATAAAATTAATTCATTTTATCTCAATTGATTTTATCATTTATATTTAACTAAACACTAAAAATTTAAAATATACATAAAATAAAATATTATTCTAAGTTGTACCTATTAAGTTTTATAAAATAAAATATAATATACTAAATTTTATTATTTTAATATAGTCAGTATAACTCTGATTGACCCTAATTTGATTCATCAACCCTTGAACTACTATCTTACCTGGTTAATGCTTGGTCTGATTTTTTGAACCTTTGTATTTTACAATCGGCCTAGATGAACTATTTGAAATAGACTAAAGCTTTTACACCCTTGCCTTTGTGATCTTTAGATGGTCGTCACATCTGTTTGTTTGAGCATTGGAAAAATATGTTTATACAAGTCGAAATAAAATCCTTTTCTATATATTTACCTTTTAAACCATAAATTACGTTAAAAAAGTAACTTCTACCGTTAATTCAAACTGACACATCGTCTCCACTGCTTCGTAATTCTCATGCCCCCAAATTTCTTTATTTGTCAAGGTTCTCATCTATTCTAAGCCTCCCTCTTAATTCTCTTTTAACTTCTATTACCTTCAATGCTTAATATAAGAGTTAGATAACATTTTTCAGGAGGTTAAAAGAGCTATCTAAGTTATACATTCATAATTTTTCCTTTAAATTAATTTGTCTAACGTATAAATATATATAATCTAGTGGTATAAATATGTATTTCAAAATATATGTTATAATTAAGTGATTTATTTAACTTTTTTAATCTCTTTAAAAAGTCATCAACTGGATTTTATACTGAGAATAGAGGTTAGTATATAGATATTTCTTAATCTTTTAATTTTTGTCACCTAGAGATCTTGAATAGCTACTGAGATGCCTACAAACTGTTCTATATAAATTAACAAAATATCATGATGAGATGCCTGCATTTCTCGTCCAACCATTGACAAATTATTCTATTTGTATTAGTAGTATTGGAAATGAAATGAATAATTTTGAGTATCTTATTTTAATCTTTTGTATACAAAAAACAAGTTTCCAACTCAAGACTACGGTTAAGCACTTAAGCTAGACGCTTGCTAGTAGTTCATTGTACTTGCTCTCTCATTTTTAAAGTTTACCAAAAATATATTAAGTAAATTGAAGAAATAAATAAAAAATTATATAATATTTAATGAACTTTGTAAATAACGATTAAGAAATATTAAAAGAAAGCCATATGACGTGAGTATTATCTATTAATTGCATCATTTGACTAATATACATAATTTAATTGTCCAAACCAGTTATGTACATATGTATGTCTATTTCTATATTTAGTATATGAAACATACTTACATATATTAACTTACAACTAATTAAAAACTTGAAAGATTGTTTTATATATATAAGAAACAGATAAAGGCAACGGAGTGGGGCTTTGGATTTTTGGAGGATCGATCTCACATGAAGGCTTATCTTTGAAAAATATTAATAAAAAACACGATTAATGGTTTGTTGTTGAAAATTACCATAATTTTATTATCTAATATTAAATTACTTTTTCTCCAAATTTTTCACAACTACTCTTCTCATTAGTTCTTAAGTTAGGTTGGTTCGGTTTTAAATTTGGTGCTAATTAATAACCAACCCAATTCTAACCAATATGTTTGCTTATATATATATATATATATATATATATCACTTTCAAAATAACTAACGTTCTTGTTAAATATTCTTCATATTTAATTGGTATGGGGAGCAGCAAGCAGTGATATCGAAACAATAGGGATTTGGATATATATATATATATATATATATAAACTAGATAACGGTAGATTTTGGTTTAGGAAATTAATCTATAAGTCCTTTTAGTTTATATCAATTTTGAATTGGTGCCTTATTATTTGACCTAATAATGTAATTCATAACCTTATGAAATTTCCTGGGAAAATTACCCAAAGGTCCCAAGCAACAGAATTAACCATAAAATAGTTTTAAAGATTCATAAAATTACCATAAGGTCATAGGAGTAGCTGCTGATGTTGTTAATGAAGACTAGTAAGGTTGTTAATGACAACCTCAGCAGTTACTCATGTGACCTTATGGTAATTTTATGAATCTTTAGAACCATAAAATGGTCAATTCTGTTGCTTGTGACTTCTGGGTAATTTTTCCAAATTTTCATTTATAGAAGTGCATGGGTGTTAAATGAAATGAAGTAAATTTCATAAAATCCATAAATTCAAGTAACATAGATTGTGTTCAATAAAAAGAATTAGTTTCTCGTATTATAACGTAACAAACTAATGTTACATTTTTCAGTGTTATCTTTGAAGAATTTGCTTCAACCACTCATGTCTATCATATAAATAATAAAAACCAATTTTGTGAAGTTGAAGTGAAATATCCAATTACACGTCTTATTATTTAAATTTTCAATAAACCTTATTTGTTGCAATGAAATATTCCAAATATATATAATCCATATTCTCTATAAAGGATTGTATCATCGGAAAGGGCATTAACATAAATAGCACAGTAACGATAACAAAAATCATTTTTATTTTATGAAGTGATGTCATGCATCAATTATATACTATTGAGTAACATTTTTTTAATAAAAAATAAAAATACTGAAATTTATTCATCAAAACGAATGAATACAATACAAACAAAGCTAGGAGAAAGAGATCAATCATCAAACTAAATACAAAGATCTAAATCAATAAACAAAGCCTAAAATAACTAAAAAACTAATTAATCTTCACACTACGGCGGCGACGAGGGGTCGGCGTTTTATTTACGGGCGGGTCGGGTCCCTTAAGATTAACACCTTGGGAAGAGAGCTCCATGCTTGCCATAAACAAGGTATACGTTGTCACAAGAAGCAGTGGTGCGTCCTCCTCCTTCAGCTTCTAAGTTCACATCCCTTACGTAGACGCCCTTGCATGGCACTGTCTTGCTGCAATCAAATTTAACGGCCACTTCTGATGCACTTGTTCCTCTTATGTTCTTGTACAACACGTTGCTCACTTCCACTGCTGAGTTCTGAGATTCCCAGTTATGAAACAGAATCAGAAGAAGAAGAAGAAGAGGAACAAGAAGAAGAAGAAGAAGAAGAAGTGTTTTTATTACCTGGACATGGCATGGTCCTTGTTGATCACAGTAGTTTTGATCAATGATGATGGGGTTGCTCACATTTACCATTTCTATGTTCATGAACTTGATGTCTCTTGCATATCCAGATCCTCCCTGTTTTCAATATGAAATATATATATATATATATATATATTGTCGTGGAGTTTAAAATTAAATAATCTACTTAAGATATGACACCACACTAATTGATATATAATTATATTTGTATCACGTTTTTCTTGTGATACTCCCCCTATCTTTAATGAAGGAGATTGCCAATTAATTTGGACAGATTAAAAATATTAGTTAAATTAGTTATTTAATTAAAAATTGTATGTGGGTTCTCCAAAAATATTATCTTTAAATCTGATTAATATGTACAATCAATAGACATGTTTAATTTTTAAAAATTATAAATTTAGGAAATAAAATAAATGAATATCCGTTATTTAGGTTCTATATTTAGGAGGGAGTAATGTATTTTATAGTGTGCTAGAGATCACTTAAGAATTTTTTTTTTCGGGTATAAGAAAATCATATTATGATTTTTTGAGCTTCAATAAATATAAAATGAGGAAATAATAACTGAGTTGAAGAAGTTAAACTATGATGGAAGGTTGAACTAGACATTTTTGTGGCCTTTTTCCTCAATAAAATGCTGGCTTCTGTTGAAGGAGGTTTGGTAATTGGTGGGTTATGAATGAATTATAAACTAACAAAAGATGATTAGTTAAAATTTTGGAAATTTGTAGTTCACAACTTATTGTCTCATTTGGTCAACTTCTCATCAAGTTTATAAATAAAAATTTTGAAAAAACCAACTTACGAGACACCAAAAAAAAAGTGCTATATCTCTATGGACAAAAAAGTTTGATAACTTCCCATAGAAATATGGAAGTTTCCTGCTATATTAGGCAGAGCAAAGACTTAAATTCAAGTGGGCTAATTAAGTAAAATACTTCTCCTCAAATTCCAGTTTTTGTTTTGACCATTTTTTATTTATTAATTTTCTGAAATGAGTCAAATGTTGCAAGAGTGCCTAAAAAAGAAAGGCCTTTAAAAATTCTGCATTTGAAGAACAAGTCTTACCTGCCATGTCTTAATTCTCACCCCATTCGTTGTTCCTCTAAATTTTGCTCCATTCACTACCACATTTGACACTTCTGCTTCTGAATTATTATCTCCTAAGCTTCCAACACTGAACAACAATATAATTTACCAACAATTTAGCCACTTAAATTCTTGTGAGTTTGTGTGTAAATATATATATATATATATATAAACTTTATTCAGAAACCTGATTCCATGTCCTGGTCCGCAGGTTACCCCTGTAATTTTAACATTTCTGGATCCGCTTTCAATTGAAATGCAGTCATCACCTTCAAGAAGTAAAAAATGATTGATGCTATAAGTTATGAATTCACGATACTAAATGTAAAAGTACTTGCTTTTGTTGAAAACCTACAAGTTATAAATTTGTTTAAATAGAGAATTTTTAGCGATCAATCCTTCTTGTGAAAGAGGTATTCTGGGTTTTTACCTGTACGAATGATACTGTTGGTTATGAAAACATTCTTTGTTCTTGTCATATGAATCCCATCAGTGTTGGGGCTATCTTCTGGTGCTTGCACTTTGATACCTGAAAGTCTAACATTCTCACTGTTCTGAATATTTATATGCATCCTCTGAGCATTCCTAGACCTCACACCTTCCACCACCGTATCGTTGCATGCGTAGAAAGTTATAGCCTAACGAGTTAAAAATTTTTCCAGGAAAATCATGTTATCACAGGCTTCGAAAAGGAAAAACAGAGTACTCTGTTTCTTCAAAGAAAATACATATGAAGAAGATACATGTATGGATATATGAACTTACAGTTGGGGCATCTGTACATGGCTGTGAAATGCCAAAGAAAAAAAGAAAAAACATATCAGAATTCATTCAAGTTTTACAGAAAGAAGATAGGAATGAAACTTTGCAGTTCCATTCAATAGAGAAGAAAAATGCAGAAATGAAATTCAAATTGCATAGGAAGATAGGTATCAAACTCAGTTGGATTCAACAGAGAATAATCTGGAAATGAACTTGATCCAATTTCACAGAGAGGCAGATTTAATATATATATATATATATATATATTACATGAAGTGACTTACAAGGGCTTTGTTTACTTTGCAAGAAGTCTCCCACCATTTCCTGCCATTGCCATTGAAAGTGCCAACACCACCACCGTCAACTCTTAAGCCTGTGATGCAATGAAATGTAATCCATTGTCTTGGATTTTCTCCATATACAGACATGTTAGGCGAAGCTTTGATTGTTCCATGCACCTAGAAATGAAACAGTTCAAAGGGGTAAACAAATAAAATCAGAACTTTCACAGTATCTGGATATTGAAAATTTGAAATGACCTTCATTTGGACGACTAACAAAACTGCAATATTTCTAGGGTAAAATTACTACTCACCATGAAAGTAGTATGTAGCTTGCATGGGCCTGAGAATGTTATAGGATTAAGATGATAGACTTGGTTCTCAGGAACAAAAAGAATAGCCCCTTTAGAACAAGCCTCATTCCAGGCTTTGCTGAATGCCTAATAAAGAAGAATAAGAAGAAAATGAGATATTTGTGAAGAACAGTATAAAAAGTGTTTGTATAGGTGAAAAATGACTCTTACAGTATAAAAAAGAAAAAAGGGTACCTCATTATCTGGTGTTCCATCATTGGGAATGGCTCCGTAGTCATCAACAGAAACTCTATGATAGCCAAAGCACAACCCTAATGAGAGTATTAAGATGATGGTGAAGATGATGGAGGGAATAGAACTGTAAGAAGACATTTTTATCTTTGTCTGTGGCGCGAGTTTCTTAATGAGAAGCAATATGGATATTTATATAGAGAGGGAGATAATGGAACGTGACCAGAAGCAAATGTTCAATGGGACTGAATAAAAAGGTTCATTGGTCACCAAATATTAAGTATTGGATTTTTTTAATTTTTAAATGGATTTACGGTTTAAATGACTATCTTAGTTCAAATATGATTTACATGGCGTAGATATTTTTTTTAAAAGAAGAATTATTGATATAATGAATTGAAAAGTAAATTAACTATGATGAATTTTACCCAAAACATAAAAGTACAAAAAATGAAATTAATGATGCAAAGTAAAAAGGAGAATTTCAAGTTTAGTTTTGTTATAAACAAAATTAAGAGGGGTACTAAGTTTATTCTGAGTTCTATGTTTCATAAAGATAAATCAAATTCATTATATCAAACTTAATAAAATCATATAAAAAATCAGAAAACCATGTTTGAAGTTTGAAATAAAAAATTTAAAGAACTAAAATAAAAAAAACACATCAGCCACCCCTAAAATCAACCAATTTCCACACAATATCATTAAATAAATAAATGCATACTAAAATATCATTATTTGTAAAAAAAAGAAAGTCAGTCACTTAAATTGTATTTCAATAATCTGGGAAAAATAAAAAATTAATTAGTCAAAAAATACAAATTAAAAAACAGAAAAAAGTTCTTATATGCGTTATCAGTAATAGGGTTTGAAGTTTGAGCCACATTTAGCGGCTTTGTGACTTCATTTATTATATTTCTGCTATTTTTTTTTACTTAAGTGGGATTTGATTTTTTTATTGACATTAATAATTTGTATAAATTCAAATTTCAGTATCATGCGGTTAAGCTGGAAATATGAAATTGATAAATCAAATAAAAACCTATTAATTTTTATAAATTAATCAAACTTGTGTGATATAACTCACTGATTACTCTGATTTATTTTAATTTATATTAGCGTAAGTTAAGTTTTTAATTTTAATAGCATTTTGACTCTTGGATTTGCGTTTGGTTATAGGGAAAATGAAAAAAATTACTTTAAAAAATGGAGAAAAATAAATAAATCATATCAGGGTCAGAGTGCGTATGCATAAATATTGAATTGAACAGTCAATTTAAGTGCAATATTTCTAACAAAGGGTCCGTTAGGCAAGTTGGTATAATAGTTTTAGTGTTTTATTTAGTTCAATTAATGTTGGTAATTTACCAAAAATGGAATTGGTAGTTATCCACTGAAAATTATTCAGATATTAAACAACCATCTCTTTTTCAACTTGGATTCATACTATTATATTTAATTGTTTTATTTTATATAGTTATAATTATTAGCCTACTTTAAATATAAGACATCTCAAATATATATATTTTCAGAGCTAGTCTGCTTCTCAGCGTTGCTCGCTATCAAGAACACGAAAGCGTCCTTCCTGCCGCTGCTGTTGCCCCGAAGCTTCAAGTTTCAAAAGTCAAACGAGATAATTTCCTCTATATATTTACTCAGTTTGCATAAAATTACTTCTCTACCACGTTTTAAAACTGGTCCATTATTGTATCAATTAGTCAGTATATGAACTTTGTTAATTTTATTATTTAAAATATATTATTGTATCAATTAAATAAAAATGTTTATTTATAAAAAAAATTAAATTATTATTATTTGATATGATTGCGATTCCTTAAGATAATACACCACTTAATAACTTTTTAAATTTGTTATTTTAAACTTACAGAATCTTTTAAAACTATATTGATAATTCTTTAAATATATTTAAAATATATTATAAATATACTTAAAATTGGAGAGTTATCAATGAGATGATAATGTGTTTTAATAAATTGTGAAATTTAAAATAAGGTGTAAATTAATTTGTAATTATTTTGCTTTCCATTCAATATAACCAAACAATGTAATAATAGACCCTTCCATCCCTTACCCCCCTCCCATTAAACCAGACATAGCCTTAAAGTTTCGATAAATTTGGGTCAATGTACTTAAAGGTTTTCTATTAACAAATCAGTCTTAAGGTTATTTTTGATCAAAATTTCTACTATTATCAAATATCGTTGTAATATTTGCAGCAAATAACTTTTAAGAATATCATACTTATAAAGATGAATTTTCTAGTTAGGAAAAAAGAAAATTAATTTTTTGATCCATATAATTTTGATTTATAATTCAGTCTTTACACTTTGACTTTTTATAACGCAATCCTATCATGTTTGATCCGGTTGTTATGTGATGTATATAATTTGATTCACTCCAACTTAGTTCTTATAGTTCAAACCATTTTACAATTTAATCTTTATATTTTAAAAAATCATCTATATTATTATAAAGATCAAAGACTAAATTATAAATTGTTTAAGCTATAGAAATTGGTTGCAGTGAGTTAAAATTCATAAACTAAGTTAAACATATAACTATTGCGTTACATCAAATCAAGATGAAGGACTAGGTTATAAGTGAATTAAAACTGTAGTCAGAAGATTAATTTTATCTATAGACGCACAGTGACAAATTAACAAGAAGTTTAAGGAACATACCATGTTATGTTTGGTTGTGTGAGGTCAGCCATATGACTTACGATTAAGGTTTCAATGACTGTAGCAAAAAGAATACATGTGTAATTATGGTCTGTGTTTGGTAGAATCAGTTAGGAAAGTTAACGATCATAAGGGTTTTCAAGAAGAAGAAGAAGAAGTTGATGACTCAAAGATGCGTTTCTAAAAAGAAAAGATCGTCCATGCGTTGACATTGTTAGTGTTATTATACCTGAAAACATGCCGTGATGTACTTGAGATTAGTACATGAAATCAGACTAAGGTGTAGAGAGAGAAAGAGATGAAGGGTTTGGCTTTGATTTTAGGTTTCAAAAGTCTCTGATTTGGACATACAAATCTCAAAGTCTCTCACTTGACGGCTATAACATCAATTAGAAAGGGGAAAAACATGGATTGTTATGAATTTATGAGAGAAAAGGAAGATAAAGAGGAAATTAAAGAGCAGTAGAAGAGAGAGCTCTTATTTATTATCACAAGAGTTTATAATGGGTCCGTTTAGAAATGTGATAGAGAAGTGATTTTATACAAATTGAGGTAAATATGTGAAAGAGATTATCTGATCTCGTTTTGCGGAAAAACACTGTTGAACGTGCGTTTAACTTTTTTAAACGTTATCGCAAACAAACCCAGTATGTATGTGGTACCTTATATTCATTATGTGTAAAAATATATATAGAGAGAAGGGGGGGAAGGGTTTGGATTTGATTTTAGGTTTCAAAAGTCTCTGGTTTGGACATACAAGTTTCAAAGGCTCTCACATAAAGACTATAACATCAATCAGAAAGAAAACAAACACATCTATATAACTTTATCCATTAATATATTTATATTCTCTCTGGTTCCTATAAGAGTTAGATAATTTTTTTATAAATACTAACAAATTTATTTAAATTAGTTATTTATAACTAGTATGAGTTGATTTTCTTAAAGAACACTTTTTAATCACAGTTTATAATGAAATTATGCTTTCAATAGAGATTATATTTGAGAAAAGTTATAAACTTGAGAGGGTGAATAAACTAAGATGTTATATTTAGAATTAAAGTAAATTCTCAAGCTATTTTTTATATTTAGGAATATAATGGAAGGAGTATAAATTCTTGTATTCAAAATTTTCACAACTTGGTTCTCATTAATTCCAAAGTTAGGCTGCTTGGATTTAAAATTGAGTGTTATAAGATTCTAGAAATTCGATATTTAAATTTTTTTAATTAATGTCAGTTTCAGTTTAGTTTTTTTGGCCTAATGTAGATATCTACTATTGGATAAAAAAACACGTTTTAAATTTTTAATTAAATATTTGTAACTATGATTCTTGGAAACATGTTTAGTGGACATGTAACTAGAATGCAACATGAGTTGCAGGAGAACAAGAAAAAAACAAATGAGAACAAGTTTGACTTTACAACCTTCTTTCATCAGTTGGTTGATTCAAAAAGCCCAACCTTAGTAGATTAAATATATAACGGCCCAACTTGATTTTCCAAAATATTTTGTTATCAAAATCCAAGTTTTACTTTTCACATAATATTTTATTTTGGTTGGCATATATGTATATTTGCCATTGTTTGACATGTATCATAAATGATTGCAACCTATATACTATATTACCAGAGTTAGTTGATTTTTTATATTAAAAGAAGTTAAATAAATTACTTCATATTATTTATATTTATCATTTCCTCTAAATTAATTTGTATAACTTATAAATTGATTATAATCTAATGATGCATATCAATAAATATTTTTAAATAATGTATTTAACTTTCTTTATCCGTAAAAAATCAACTACTCTTGTAAGTTGAAATATATTTTGATTATGAACAAATAAGTTGCACTTTGCAGTTTCACTAGACAGAAACTATAAATCTGATTTTGTAAAAAAAAAAGGTTGTCTGCACCTGGCTTCCAATTTAGCCATGAACTCTGATGTTTTGGTCAAACTGTTGCTATTGCTTTGATATAGATTGCGGTTGTCAGAGTCGCCGTGAAGGGAAAGTTTCCTATTGGAACATATTTCATTCCGCCATCCTCTCCGGCTTTTACACATGTTTACAGTGGCGGAGCCAGAATCTCAGAGCAGTTGGAGGTAACTTTTTTATTTTTAAGCAAATGACAATAAACTTACTAGTATAGATAATTTGAGTGGATTCAAATCTTACATATCAGTGGGTGTAAAATAAAAATCTTATAGCTATTTACATATAACAAAAAAATTTTAATGGAGGCAATTGCCCACTCTGACAAGCATGTGGCTCCGCCACTGCATGTTTAGCTCCTTTTTACTGATAAAAGTTTAGGCGGGATGGATGTTGTGGACCCATTAAGGGTAGAGCATGTCTTAGAATTCACAAATGATACAAAGGTACTTACAAATCGTCCACTGACAAAAATTGTAGTTAGCTTTTAGGAAAAAAATCCTCTATCCTTAGGGCCATCGGATACCGGCCGGAGGGAAGGGTGAGTTGACGGCACTGGCTAATGAGAAATCACAATTGGAAACTACCAAGAATTGGAAGAGATCCATAGATGTTTGAACCAAAGATTCAAGCATGTCATAGATTTTCTAACGTAAGATTCTCCACCACAAACCTATTAATTAGACTATATTCTTTATCCCATTGGAGGGATATTTAGTCTAATGGCTAAGGTTTATTTATTTATTTATTTTTTTTGAATCAATTGACTCTCTATTATGGTAAAATGTTAATAAAAGATTTGGCTATTTAGCAAGTCAGGTAAAGTGAGGTTACTTTGTGAGAGGAGAGAATTATGTGAATAATAATTTAAGTTACGACAACATCAAAATGACACATTCGACTATTAATAATTATGTCCTTAATTTTATCTCATTTTTGTGTCAATTATGTGAATTTTATAATGCATTAGACTATTATTGAGGAACTAAGTAAGAATGGTAAATCAAATTATGTGCCCATTCTTTAATGAAGATATATAATTGAAATAATTATATTTTAAATTCGACCCATTCACACACACCAACATCTCCAATCACTTTTCAAGACAGCTGCTCCACTTGTCAATTGTGCTCCTCGACTTGGTATTGACAATCTCTTAGAACTTTTTCATAAATAACTTCCTTCATTTGGACCTTACAATAAATCTCTCTTATTTTTACCCTCTCTCCAACGTGATGCTTTCCCTCTCAACACTCAATCACCAAATCAATCATCACACCTCACACTACTGCAACCCACATGATGTTTCCCATCTTGGCCTTTGGTTTTTGTAGGAGCTGAGCTTGGTCATGTCTATGATATCTACTCACTGCTGCAACCAATCTCTCTAATCCCTCTTCTTTTTCTTTCCCATTTTTCTATTCACTCCAATCTATCCTCACCATCTAACCATTCAATCCTCTCTCCCTCATTTTTTTTATTATTCATGCCACCTCATAGTTATTTCACCACACATCTATCATTTCGTCATTTTCCTCTCTCATCCTTCCAATTTATTTTTATTATTATTTTTTTCTTTTTCTCTTGCTCATAGCTAAGTCATGACACCTCACATATTTTTTTTGGGATTCTATTATCCCAGATTCCCGTGACTTCATTCCTCCTTTTTTTTTTATTTAAAGGGGCATGTACTAACGGCTTGAGGTTACAACAATGGAATCGAATCCATGACCTCTTGCTTGGGAGATATCTACCACTAGGATACAAGCTGGGGCCTTAGGTGTGACTTCATTCCTCTATCCAGGGATTCTCCATTTTATAGTGGGTTTGTTTGGAAATATGGTAGAGAAGTGCTTTTACACAAGTTGAGGTAAATATGTAAAAAAGATTATCTGATCTCGTTTTGCGGAAAAACACTGTTGAACGTGCGTTTGACTTTTCTAAACGTTATCACAAACAAACCCAGTATATATTTATCTCGACTTACGTAAAAGTACATCTCTATCGCGCTTCTAAACGGACACTACATGTGGTACCTTATATTCATTATCTCAAGGTGTGTAAAAATATAGAGAGAGAGGGAAGGGTTTGGATTTGATTTTAGGTTTCAAAAGTCTCTGGTTTGGACATACAAGTTTCAAAGGCTCTCTCACATGAAAACTATAACATCAATAAAAAAGAAAACAAACACATCCATGCAACTTTATCCATTAATATCTTTATATTCTCTCTTGTTCCTATTATAAGAGTTGTTCCTATTATAAGAGTTAGATAATTTTTTTTTGTAAATACTAAAAATTTATTTAAATTAGTCATTTATAATTAGTATGAGTTGATTTTCTTAAAGAACACTTTTCTAATCATTGTTTATATTGAAATGATCTCTTTACAAAAATCACCTTATTATGTGCTTTCAATAGCGATTATAATTGAGAAAAGTTATAAACTTAAGAGGGTAAATAAACTAAGATGTTATATTTAGAATTAAAGTAAAATTATATTCAAAATTTTCACAACTTGCTTCTCATTAATTCCAAAGTTCGGCTGCTTGGATTTAAAATTGAGTGCTAAGATTCTAGAAATTCGATATTTAATTTTTTTTCCCCTTATGTCAGGTTCAGTTTAGTTTCTTTGGGCTAATTTAGATCTACTATTGGATAAGAAAACACGAACGTTTTTTATTTTTAATTAAATATTTGTAACTATGATTCTTGGAAACATGAGCTGCAGGAAAAACAAGAAAAAACAAATGAGAAAAGTTTGACTTTACAAGCTTCTTTTTTTTTTTGGTACAAAAAAGTTTAGGTGGGTTCGGCACCGGTCCCCCACCAAAGCCAGGACCTGGCCCCAAGGGCTCTTTGAGCACTTACAAGGGACTTACGAGATCGCCTACCAAAGGAGTCATCACGACGGCAGAGGGAATCGAACCCACCTCCTTGTGAGAGTTGGGTCCGTTCCTTACCATCTGTGCCATGCTCCTTTGGCACTTTACAAGCTTCTTTTTTCTTCAGTTGGTTGGTTTGACTCTTGCAAGTCTTCTTAGCCCATACTAAAAGGCCCAACCTTAGTAGATTAAATATCAAGTGGCCCAACTTGATTTTTCCAAAATATCTTTTTTTTATCAAAATCGAAGTTTTCCTTTTCACGTAATATTTTATTTTGTTTGACATATATGCATATTTGCCATATTTGACATGTATCAATGATTGCAACTTTTAAACTGTATTACCTCTTATTTAATTCTTAATATGATAGTTAATTGACTTTTTCTAGATTAAAAGAAGCTAAATAAATTATTTTAAAATATTTATATTTATAATTTTTTTAAACTAAAAACTGATATATAATCTAATGATACATATAAATAAATATTGTTTAAATAATGTATTTAAATTTCTTTATCTATAAAAAATACCAACTACTCTTGTAAGATGAAATATATTTTGATTATTGAATTGAAAGAAATGAACAAATAGGTTGCAATTTGCAAGTTCACTATACATTTGATTTTGTAAAAAACCTGTCTGCACCTGGCTCCCAATTTACCCATGAGCTCAGATGTTTTGCTCAAACTTTTGCTATTGCTTTGATCGGTAGAAACGGTGATAAGCCTACAGATTGCGGTTGTCAGAGTGGCCGTGAAGGGAAGTTTCCTATGGGAATGGATTTCATTTCGCCATCCTCTCCGGCTCTATTGATTGATTTGGTTGGATGAAACCTCCAACATTTTTGAAATTGAGCGACCGAAGGAATAGGATCATGTATCAGAAGCTCCATTATATGTGAATGTATGAGTATGAGGGGTGCTTTTGTACATGTTTAGCTCCTTTTTACATAAAAAAGTTTAGACGGATGCATGTTGTAGACCCACCAAGGTTGAAGTATGTCTTCGAGTTCAGAGTGCATACAGAGGTGCTTACAAATTGTCAACTAATAAGATTCTTACATTTGTAGCCGAATTTAAACTTACGATTTTGTGGACTTTGAGTCAATTCCTTACCAAGTAGATCAACATTTGATAACGTACTGCTTTTGGCGAATCAGCACGGCCTCACCAACTTATGAGGCCAAATTTCTGTACAAATTGAGGCCCAATTCAATTAAGGTACGCCCATCCATGCTTGGGATATGAGCAATTTTTTGCCACTCATTAACAGGCGACGATGGGTACAACAATACGCTGAATGATCGTAATGATGTGAGATTAGGAAGGCCTTTAGGAAGTGATATCAAATACTCACAATTTATGAGCACAAGATGTTGCAGTTCCTGGAGATTTCCAATCCACTATGTTAATCTTTCTCCATAGAATCTTGTAAGTATAGCTCTGATGGTACAATGAGGACAAAGCCTTTCTAAAATCAATTCATTATAAGGCAGCTTTTGGGAGTTGTTCATCAGCAAAGATAAAGTAGGATGTGTCCCAGACCAAAGATAATTGTTGAAGATGTTGCTTCTCTTTTAATCTTGCAGACTCAGCCTCTTCAGTGTTAGACCTCAAGTGATTCAACCCTTTTACTCTTAGATTCCCTCTAAGCTGTTAAGCTCACCCAATTCCCTCGTATCTACGCACTAGCCCTTCTCCCTTGCATTTTCGGGTTGCCTACTGCAAAATCTATCAAGGTTTGGAGAGAAGTCAATTTCCCCAAGCCTCTTGGCATCCATTCTAAATAACAGCGGCAATTAAACTGAATATGCCTCAAGCTTACCAATTTGCTAATATCCCTCGGCAATTCTGTATAATCATTACAACCTAGGTTTAAGGTTTACAGGCTGGGGAGTTTGCAAATAGCACTTGGAATCTGCTAAATGCCATTACCTGAAATATCAAGGAATCTTATATGCTTGGATTTCCCAGTACTTTTTGGAATCCTGCTAATACTTGACTGTCTTATATTTAGAACATGTAAGCATCTCAATTTCGATGCGAGGGATTCACAAATAGAGCGATACATTATGCATCCGAGCACAAGCATTGTTCTTAATTTTTCAAACTTAAGGACGGAACATAATTCCCTTGCAACATTATGATATGAGAAATGACGTGTTGTATCTTTATCAGTACTTTCTTCTTTTCCTTCTCTAATGACAAGATGCTCAAGCTTCGTTGCTACAAATCTTGCTAAATCATTAATGAGATCATGCATTTTGCACAACACTATATGTTGTCATAGAGATCTCTTTTGACATCTTGGAAGAATGATCTTGAGAGCAGGTTCATAAAATACTCATTCCCAATATCTTCCTTATGACTCAACTGATTAGTTGCTTCAATGAATCCTTCAGCCACCCACATTTGAATCAGTGTTTGCTTTTGAAATAGAAAGTCTTTTGGAAACAAGGAACAAAAAGCAATGCAATTCTTCAAGGGTAGAGGAAGATGATCGTAAGAGAGTTTAAGCATAGTAAAGATCCTATCCTCCAATGACTTATTTACATTTCGAAGCTCACATTTCCTCAAGTATGACAGATCTATTATTCATTCTAAGGTTTTCTCTCGCACGACTTCCAACAACTATAATAACAAGAGGAACTCCTGCACATTTTTTCACAACCTCCTTTCCAATTTATAACAAATACATATCACTTGATTCTTTGCCTCCCTCAAAAGCCATTCTACGAAAAAATTCTAAAGACCTTTCACCGTCTAAACCTTTAAGGATAATTGTTTCATATGTGCCCATCATCTTCCCCAGCTTCTCACTACGTGTGGTAACAATTATCATGTTTCCCTTTGCTCCTTGTGTTAGCAAACTTTTCAACTTATTATGTCAATGCTCAATATCTTCGTTCCACACATCATCTAACACAATAAAAAATTTCTTCCCCTCTATTAATTATCTCAAATCTTGTTGCACTTTCTCCATCTCTTCTAGATCTACGTGCCAAGAAATCTTTTGAGCTATTTTTCGGACATCAAATTCATCAGATACACACACCCACTGACTCAATTCAAAATCATCTTAAACACGCTTATGATTAGACACAAGTTGAATAAGTGCAGTCTTGCCTAACCCTCCAAATCCAACTATGGGAATGCTTGAGACACTAGATTTCACCTTACTATTTTCCAACAAATAATGTAAAATGGTATCCTTTTCCTCCTCTCTTCCAATAATTTCCCCTTCTTGCACAAAAGAGTATGTATGCTTTTGCTCCTCAACTACAGATAGATGCTTAGGAGGGTTATCAGTAAAATTAAACTTTTTTTTTTCCTTATCATCATCAATTTCATCTAGTCTTCCCGAGTTCTCTCAATTTATGAGCCATATTAAGATTATAAACAGCATGGTTTGATTTGGAGAATAAGATCCGTACCTTCTTTGCCACCTTGTTTTGAGTCATGATTCTCCTCAGAACTTCAGCAGACAAATCATTAAGCAGGTCATCTGCATCAAAGAACACATCTCTCAATCTGGCAAGCCACAAGCTGACTTGATGGTTATTTGCTCCGTTTGGTAAGCCCGTTCTGCCAACGGATGCGCTTACCGAAACAAAATTTCTCTCACATAAACTACCTCGGAATCTGCAACGGGCTATCCAAACGGACCTATTATTGTTGGCCTTTTCCTCTGCATCCAATAGTGCAGCTTTGATTGCAAGGATCGTCTTCTTCGTGCTTTCTACATCATATTTAGCACTCCTCAGCAATTTGAACTCTTCATGAGCAAAAGAGGTGAATCCCTCGAGAACATTCCCAGCGACGGTGTCCATAATTATGGCGTGGATTGAAAGAAATTAGTTTCTCTCTCTTTTTTTGATAAGTAGGGAAATAAGGAACGTCCGAAAGCAGAAACAAAACAAGTGTCTGATATGTTAAGTTAGAATAATAGATGGAAATACGTGCCCATTCTTGTGGGCTCAAGTGTCTGATATGATAACGAAGATAGTTGAAATATTTATATTTCAAATTCGACCCATACTGGCACACACACCAACATCATCTACGATCACCTTTCATGGACGTTTATGGCTTCGTCTGGAAACCCGTTGAGAAAACGGACACAGATTCCGAGGTACTTTATGTGAAAGGAATTTTGTCTCGGCTTGCGTGAGAATGGATTTTGAGAGCCAAAACGGCATTCCTAATGGAATACCAAACGCAGCCTATATGATCTAAAAGCCACATAAAATAACATATTATTTAATGTTAGCATAATTTTTTTATTTGTTTTATGATTGTGATCTGAAATTTGGGTACAATAACTTTAATAAAAAACGCACGGCAGCCTTTTATTCTATTGTCTATGAATATTAGAGCCAGTGGTAGGCTGAATCAGCCTATCCACTCCCTAATGGGTTGCTTTCAAGAGCCCGAGCCAGCTTTGACGCCTACTAACCTGTCAAATATAATTTTTTAAAAAATAATTTTTTTAATTTTGTTGCCAATATTTTTTATCATAAAACTGAATAATCACATAATTATCTTTTCACCAATAAATTTTTAATGATGATATTTTTAATATTTCTAAAAAAAATATGTATTAATATTTTATTATAATTTTAAATAAAGTATCATATAAAATTGATATGAAAAAATAAATATTTTGTACTATTTTTGAATATATTATTTATTATTTATTATACTTTTTAAAAAATATTAAGAAGAAAAAATATAATATTTTAAAATTTTTAAAAAATTGGATTAGCCAAGCTCATCATTAATCCACGAGCTAAACCCGTCTAACTTACTAATTAGATGGGATATATTGAAAGAGTCCGACCCCTAGTGGATTGGTTGGTTGGGCCTACAGACCCAACGCACGTCCCCACTCTAATGAATATGATAGAGACATATTGTGAAATTTTATTTTTAACATGATATAAAAGTTTTAAATAAACCTCCCGAAAGTCACTTGCGTGAAAACATGTCTCTCCAAAAAAAATAAAGGAAAAAAACAATAAAGTCGATATCTGTTCACTTGAAAATTACTATTGACGCCTATAAAAGGCATAACTTGATAGCACAAAAATTCACACTCGGCTTTAACAATTGGTATCCTTTTAATACATTCGCGACTATATGGAGGTACAATCCCCATATTCCATCATCTTCTTCACTTTCTTCTGCTTCTTCTTTCTCTTCCACAAGCTATCTTCTTCCAAGAAATCAATCAAAACCCTACCTCCAGGTCCATGGAAATTACCTCTAATCGGAAACCTCCACCAACTTGCTGGATCTTTACCTCATCGTTCTCTCACAAATCTCTCAAACAAGTACGGCCCCTTCATGCATCTTCAACTTGGCCACGTTTCTCATATCGTAGTGTCTTCACCAGAATATGCAAAAGAAATAATGAAGACACATGATCAGATCTTTGCAAATAGACCCAAAATTCTAGCCTCTGAAATCTTCTGTTACAATAGCACAGACATAGTTTTTCCCCGTACGGAAATTATTGGAGGCAACTTCGAAAGATTTGTACTTTAGAGATTTTCTCAGCAAAGAGAGTTCAATCATTCAGAAGGATTAGAGAAGAGGAAGTATCAGAACTTGTAAGGAACATCTCTGAACATGAAGGCTCTGTCTTGAACCTTAGTAGAAATGTCCTCACACTCATAAATTCCGTAGTTACGAGGACAGCCTTTGGCAAGAAGACAAAGAACATAGAACATATCTTGGAAAATATGGAGAAACAGGTAGAGCTAAGCTCTGGGTTATCAATTTCTGATTTCTATCCTTCTCTAAAACTCATTAGTGTCATCACTGGGATGAGAGATAAGATGATAAAGTTGCACAAAGATGGAGATAAGGTGTTTGATGACATCATCAGAGACCACGTAGAAAAGAAAAGAAATCATATTGGAGAGTCCGAGGATGATTTGGTTGATGTTCTTCTTAGGATTCAAAAGGATAATAACTTTGAGATCCCTTTATCTCTCGAGAAGATTAAAGCTGTTCTTAAAGTTAGTCTTCATCTTCACTTTATCATATTTAAATTGTTTGAATTCTTTTTTCATATACATTCCTCTAACCAATTGTATGAATTCTTTCTCAGGACGTTTTTTTTGCTGGTACAGAAACAACAGCAACAACAGCAAATTGGGCTATGTCAGAATTGCTCAAAAACCCAGAGGCTATGAAAGAGGCACAAGAAGAGGTATAGCTACAACTAGAATTTTGAATGTTTTACCGTAAGCTTTTGTGATTTGTATGTGCATATATATAAATATGACTCCTAGTGTCCATGAATATTATTTATTTATTCATATTGATTTATAAATTTGAAATTATTGATGAGTAGTTGACTTGTACACGAGAATTATTATTGTCTTTATATTAGGTAAGAAGAGTTTATGGAAGAAAAGGACATGTGGATGAATCAGAACTTCACCAATTAAAATATACAAGTGCTGTCATCAAAGAAACCCTAAGGCTACATCCACCTGTGCCATTATTGGTTCCAAGAGAGAACATTGAGAGTTGTGAAATCAATGGGTATGTGATACCTCCTAAGACAAGGATTATCATTAATGCATGGGCCATCGGAAGAGATCCTAAAAACTGGAATGATCCAGAAAGGTTTGAACCAAGGAGGTTTCTTGATACAATGACTGATTACAACTTCAAAGGTTCAAACTTTGAATATATCCCATTTGGTGCTGGAAGAAGAATATGTCCGGGACTCACATTCGCCATGCCTATTT
>JANTPZ010018608.1:0-25175 GCA_025593235.1 Vachellia pachyceras | reverse complement strand
TTTGTTTTAATCTTAGTTTGTGTTGTTTTGATCGTTTGTTTTTATGTTAGTGTTATAAACGTGTGTATAAGTAAAGTTTTTTTATTTTTAAATGATATTTTTAATTTATGATGTTATGAGTTTTTACCGTTTATCTTGTTTTAACAGTAATTTATTGTTTTTAAATTTTTTTTGTTAATATTTTATATTTAGTAGCGGTTGTACAACCGCTACGAATGTACGTGTTTTTTTTTGTTTTTTTCAACATTTAGCAGCTGTTTTTGACCGCTACAAAAACAGTGGCCGAAAAAAGGCGGTATATTTGGGTGGGAATTTTTCAATGTTCACTGACATTTAGCAGCGGTTTATGACCGCTACAAATAATGGGCAAAAAGGCGCGAATAATTAAATTTCAATTTAGTAGCGGTTTTGAAACCGCTGCTAATGATGGACGAAAATTTCAAAAATTGGTAAGAATATTTAAGTTTAACATAGTAGCGGTTATATAACCGCTGCTAATAATTAAGGGAATATTATTTTCGGCCATATTAGCAATGGTGTTTTAACGCTACAAAATTTGCGTTGCAAAAATTTGTAGCGGTTATTTTCGTGTGAACAGCGGTTGCTATTAACCGCTACTAATTGGCTTGCTACGGTGAATTTAGCGGCGGTTTGTCTAACCGCTGCAAAGTGTCTTAGTGGCGGTTATAACCGCTACAATGTTGTGGAATAACCGCTGCTAAATACCTTTATTTTTGTAGTGATAACGCTACTAACACAATGAAAGGACACAAGGCCGAGCAACAATGTTTGCTCTCCCATAAAAACTAGAAACATGCGAATGATGTCAACCATAGCATACAAAACATCACCATCATCAGCTATTAACATTATTTTAATGTGATTTTCCATCATCGCAAATTTAAACCCATTAGTAAGGAATCCAAGAATTAAGAACACAACTTACATTGATAAGAATTAAGAACAATCCGTTCTCCAACAGAACTTCGACATCTAATGTCCACATTCTAAGGAATCCAAGGTGCTACAGGAGCATATGGCGAAGCATAAGAACCTAAGCAAAGCTAATTAAGGTACTTACAGATTTCTCGTATCGGTCTCGCTACGCAGTAGTACAAACCTCAGAAGTAAACAACAATCGATGTTCATTATTCCAATATAAATATGAAAACATCACAAATCAATTCTCAGGAAAACCAAAAGCCACAAGCAGCAGCAAAGAGATAGAAAGCGAGGGAAATCGATCTCCATTTGCCTAATCTAACTAGATTTAATTTCCTCCATTGTCAACCGGAAACCCTAAAATCAAAATAATTGCAGTCATATCCAATCCCCTTCTAAAAAATGGCATTTCCATGTCTTGAAGGACAGAATTGAGAAATAAATCCATGCAAGAAAAAAGAAGAGAAAACGAACGGAGACTTGAGAAGGGATGACTTGAGGAGATGGAGAGAGAAGCGCTAATGAGGTTGGTGGAGGGACGAGGCCAAGTCGACTCATCAGGTTAGACAGTCAACGGACGGAGAATTAACCTTGGCGGAGCTACGCATTGCAGAGAAGGAGAATGAGAGAAGAAGAAAGAGCAGCAGAAGAAGCTCGGCGGTGAAGAAGACACAAGACCCTCGACAATGAGGAATACACAAACAGCGCGGAGAGAAGAAGGGAAGATCTGAGATGAAAATTTTGAGAGAGAGAGAGAAAGGAACATGCAAAAGGCGTGGAGGGAAAATCTAGGCGAAAAAATGTTGGGAATAGGTTTTTGAAAACCTTCTTTTGTAAATTATCGGTGGATAAATTATTTGCGGATTTAAGTAATTTTATATGGGGATGAAAATCTGCAGGAAATACTGTGAAAATTTTCCACAGGAAAACTCTGCAGATATACCATTCCCGATATTCACTACACTGTACTTTCAGCCTCATGGGTATGTAAGCAACTGGCTCAATTGAATAATTTCCATTGCCATGGCTTGATTCCCATATTTAGAGTTACTTGTTCTTGTTGATTCAGCTTCAATTGAAATACCATTTCTTCAATTTACAAACATGAACTCCATGAGGAACCAAATCATCACTGGGCTTTCACTGTTCCTTGGAATATCAATTCCTCAATTTTTCAATGATTATTGGAATCCTTCTCATCATGGCTTTGTTCATACTAATGCTGGATGGGTGAGGGTTCTTTTAGTAGCATAATTAGCTATTTTAGTACACAGAATTGAGATTATCTGGGTCCGTTTAGTAGCATAATCATTTGGTAAAACGGTGTTTTAGCATAATGATTATCTGGGTCCGTTTAATATCAACAGTGTTTTAGTAGCATAATCAAGTTCTGGGTCCGTTTGGTAAAACGGTGGAAAAGTACTTTTACCATTTACGAGGTAAATGTGTGAATGAAATTATCTCGTTTTACAGAAAACACTGTTGAACGTGCTTTTGGGGTGTTGAGAAGCTTTTCCAAACACCCCCAGAATTTGATTGATAAGTGCAATTGGAAAAGGGTAATTTTCTGAAATGTTGAACCTAAAATGTTGATGTTAAATAAATTACTGTTTACTTTGTAGATTAGAATATTTTCGCTTTCTTTAGAAAATTTCCTACCTCATTTGGTTTGGATTACAAGAATCAATATTACGTGTAATTCGGATGCAAATAGTTGTTCTGATGTTTGGTTGGGTTTCAGTAATAGAAAGAGAATTATAATTTGGGGAATTGTAATTTGGTCTGTTGATTCCTTTGAATAGCTGCATTGGTCTTACATTGCTGCCTCATAAATTGGGATGCATATATCTTCTCATCAAATGAAAAAGATACAATTTCCATATGATTTACAAAATTGACCAGATTGGGCTTTCTGGAAAGTTGTCTTAAAAAGACCAAGAATACTCAAGATACAAGTAAACCATCCCTCCACTTGTAAGATCATTTTCAACATCAGGTAATGTCTCATCTTTGCAGTTCAATTCACTGGTAAACACCATATTGTCATCACCGGCCACGGTGGCTTTGATAGTGGCAGTGTTCCCTAACAATACACAAGAGGTTGAGAAGTCAAATAAAGATAGATGGATGACATGGTGGGAAAAGTTCAGAAAGTTCAAAGGAGATAACATAAATGAAGAGTTCTATACTTTACCATTCAAGTTCAACATGTTCTTCCCACCCACTTGATATATATTTACAAGAATGAGAAGCATAGATATGATGGGTGATATTCTTTGTTCACAATCTCCCTCAATTTTTTTGTCCTTTTCTGTTTTTTTTTTGTTGTGGACCATGTAATAATAAAACTTGGTCCCACTTAGGACTATTAAAGCATTTGGATTCATGCTTTGTTGATTCAATAAACATAACATTTTTTATGTTTCTAGTGGCTCTAGTACCTTCCCAAGAACTTTCAATTGTCAAATTCTAATTTGTAATTGAGTTACATTCTTTTATCAGTCTTATGGAACTTTCTTCAAAATATCAATGTAAAGAATCCAATTTCCTTCTAGATTATCTGAAGTTTATTTTATTATATTAATATAAAAAGGAGAAGAAAAAAGTGTGGATGTGGGACCCAGACAAGTCCCACTCCAAGTACTTTGGTTTATAGAAAGTGAATTGTGGATGATATTTTTATTTTCAAACTTATTATAAATGAATGAATGATTAGAAAGGTTAAAAGTTGTGATATTTTTATTTAGTTATCACTTATTAGTGTTCTTACTCTTACCAAAGGTCAGATAATTGTCCGTGTGAATTGTGAAATGGTAAGTATAATATATAACTAAAAATTGAAAAGGAATAAATATATAAGTTAATTTGCCTTTAATTTTAAACAAGAGATGGAAAATAAACCCGCTTCTTTTAAATGTCTAACTAGTATCTGCCCTTCAACACAAGTACATATGGATATTTGCTATTGATTTTTTAATTATGTCTGGTGTGAGAGTAAGTTGAAAAAAGTAATTATAATCTAAAAAATGTTATGAATATTATTACGTGTTGTCCATATCTTTCATAATCTCCCATTATTTTTTGTATCCTCCTATTATATCTTGTAATAATATATATATTGATTTATTTTGATATTGTAAAACTATGCTTATAAATATCCGACATCACTTATTTAATATTTGCTCTTGATATAGTGAATAAAAGCTTTTCTATCTTGCTCTCTAATTTTCTCTTTCTCTATGATAAGGGGAAACGATTAGTTAGTAATGAGAACGGTGACACCTTGATTTATTGTGTACAACTTAATTTATATAAGATGCTACAATATCACACAATTGTTTTCCACATCCCATGCATACAAAACAATGACATGCTATTATGTTAGATAATTTGCATTCCATTTTTTTTATTATGCATCCTATTATAATTATGAAATTTTTGTTTGGTTGTCTGAAGTTATTTTGTACGTAGATAATACCAACAGCTTTATCTGGCCAGGAAAAAAAAAATCCAACAGCTTTTAAATGTCAAATGAATATTTCCTCTTTAACACCAATATGGGTTAGGTTTAGCAGAAGTTACTAATCCCTTATAATATAACTAATCAAAGTTTTGATTTCTATTGAAAGATGTGTTCACATTTTAATTCTGGTAAAATAGAATGAAGATAAAAAGATCGCTCAACACTCAGCCATTATTAACACTTTGGTTTAAATTTTTTTATAGATACGAAGATTAAACAAAGAATATTGGAACAGCTCAATCTAGCGACAGTGCCATTATTACGAGAGACAAGGATACACGTGTCATTATCAGGAATCTCAATCCCATTTCAGCAATTCCAAAGAATCGTGCCCAGTTTTTTTTCCAATTTTCTTCATATTTTTTTTTAATATTTTTTCTTCGTTTTCTACAATTGTGAATGCTGTCTTGCACTTCCGAAGAAGGGGAAAACTGGAATAAGAAACAGGGGGGAAAACAATGCCCTATATGCATGAATTCAGCATTGATTTTTTTTTTTTGGGTGCCTTCTCTCTTTCTTTTTTTGGGGGGTGGTGGTGAAGGTGCATTTACTAGTTAAGGCCAAGATGGACCAGATACTTGCTTCTTGAAGGGTTAATGGACAGAATTCTGTTCTTCATGAAATCTTGTTCTTCACTGAAGCATTCAAAGCTCTTGCTATATCATGTGATTTATTGTTCATTGATATCAAAGCTATTCAAGTGAATGTGATTTAAATTTAAATGTCTTCAAAAGGAAAAAATTTTTGCCCTTTTGGTGCATATTTTTATCATATGTCTTTCTTCATCACTATCAGAAAAATGCCATTTAGTGACAGAAAATCCATTTATTGGCCCAATATTAGAGTCTGAATTGGTGTCCCTGCTTAGTTTAGGTAGTCCACAGAGTGGGAATTTGGGGAAGTATTCAATTTTTAATATTCTTTTAAATGTATAATAGGTATTTGCCCCTTCAACCCAAGTAGATATGGATATTGGCTTTTGATTTTTTAATTATGTCAATAAATATTATGAATATTTTATAATAATAGATATTTATTTATTCTGATATTATAAATCTATACTTATAAATATATGATATCACTTGTTTACCACTTACTCCTGCTATAGTGAATAAGAGCTTTTCTCTCTTACTCTCTAATTTTCTCTTCCTCTATGTTAAGGGGAATGATTAATTATTAATGAGAATGGTGATACAACGCTTTAAAATTATTTTTAATATATGATATCCATTTCTTTTTATTATTCATCTTATCATAATTATGAAATTTTTGTTTGGTTGTGCTCAAGTTATTTTGCATTTAGATAATAAATCCAACAGCTTTAATATCTCTAATGAATATTTCCCCTTCAACATCAACGTGGGTTGGATTACAAGTTCCTCACAATATTGCAAATGAAGGTTCGGATCCTTACTGAAAAATGCACCCACATTTTATTTCTGGTAAAATACAGTCCAGATAAAAAGAGAGCTCTAGAAGATCAAAAGCTTGCTATGAACCCTTTATTTTTCATCTTTATGATTTGATTTCCAGATCTGAAAAAAACAATAAATAATTAATTAGTAGCATAACTATTGCATCAAAACATTACATTGTCAAAATAAAAACTAATGGCCTTATTTAATCTACAGTTTCCTTCAAAATTGTCCTTAGATAATGTGGATTAAACTAGAGCTAAACTAGTTAATAATTATAAGAATAAATGGTTAAAATTAATTACTTATAGGTTATATAATTATTTCAACGCGTAATATTCCCGCGACATGTCATTTATTTAATTTTATTTGATTTTGATATAATGAAAACTATTTGGAAACTAAATTCTTGGGTGATGACTCAAGTTTCCACAAAAAAAAAAAAAAAAAGATGTGTGAGGTATTTAAAGATATATAATATCAAAGAATTTTTTCGTCAAAGAAAAACGTCTTTTCCTGTTGACGCCATTCTCTTAAGCAAGTAGGCACTTCGCTCAATAACTGTGCTAGTAAGAAATATAGAATTGGACAACTATGTAAGGTCTCGAGTAAAAAATATAACTACTAAAAGATTTCACAATAATTGTGTGACATGCAATGGTAAATGTAAGTGTAGGAAATGGTAATATGTTTATACCGGTCACTTGTCATTGAGACATTTTGGTAATTATAGTTCCTTTCTTGAGAGCTCATAGTAGTTGTCCTAATGACAAAAAAAGGAAGTGTTGTATTTGATCAATGATAGAAACTGTAATGCACAAATATTTCATTATAGATTATGATGGTGATGATATTAATTGAGTTGCTAATTTAAAAGAAGAAATTGTAACTGCATACCTGATGAATCATTGAATTCTAATGGGATACTGCATATGTTTGGACAGTCTTGTATTGATATGGTACCAGATATGTGGTTGAATTCATAACCTGGGTATATCTCTCTCAACCTTGGCAAGCTTCCAAGATTCAAATTATTAAGCTTGGGAAATAGTTGCCTTCCATGATGAGCATCTACAACTTCACCTTCATAAGCTTGAACAACCCCCTCAAGTTGAGAGCAATCATGAATAGTGATTTTCTCCAACGAAGGACAGTGGGATGCCAGAGAATGTGAGAACAACCTTTTTACTTTGTGGCAATTATATACCCGAATAATCTCAAGTTTGGGGAAGCAAACAATGGAAGAAGAAGAAAGGGTTTTTAATGATTTCTCTGAAAGCATTCCTTCCCATTCGTCGCATTCATCTACTGTAACTTCCCTCAACTCTGGAAAGCTTGTAACAAGAGTAGGAGTGAAGATATTTTTCAATCTTGGGCATCTAAACAATTCAACTTCTTCAAGTCTATGGAGGCTCACAATTTGTGTGGGGCCCTTCCAAATATATTCCAACTCTGGCAGGTCAAATAATTTTAATTTACGCAACTTTGAATTCAGCTTTAATAGTTCTTTTGCTTTATTAACAAATTCTTCACCCTTTACTTTTCCTTTTACTTGCACTTCAAACATACATTTCTTTCTTCCACTACTGGAAATATCTAGAACTTTCAAATTTAGGGTGAAGCTTTTTGCGTTAAGCCCCACATAAACTCCATCAGTCTCATTTCCCTGTAAATGTTTTCAAATTAAATTTATTGATGGAAAATTAGTTTGAAAAAAAATAATGCATATACAAGTTTTTTTAGCTTCTTTGGTCTCCCAAAAAAGTTAACCAAGGTTTATATTAAGAATCGGATGTAGTAGTACATAATCCATTTTTTAACAAGAAGTAGGCATATTATATATTTAATAACAAATACAACTTTTTTATTGTTGCCAAAAATTGAAAGGAAAGCTTATTTTAGTAGCAGTAAACGATGAAAATATGAAAAAGAGACCTTTTTAGTATCCAAAAGAAAATTAAAAACATTTTTAAAATATATTATGCAATTTAAAAAGACGTGTCAAATCGGGCGAAGCTTAAATAAAAAAAATCTTGAGTATAAAATATAAATTTTTTGAACATAAAATTAATTATTTGCAAAAATATTAAAATGAACAAAAGAGATTAAAGCATCTATCATATTCATATGTGGAGAGAAATAACAGTTTGAGTCTGTAAATAATATCTCGTAATTGTTTATGAAAAAAATAATATCTTGTAATTCTTAAAAAACCTAAAGAAGTAGTTTTATGGGAACATGTTTTTCTTAATTGTGATGTGCATGTGTCTATAATTTAACAGTAAACATTCTCATACAAAGTAGTAAACATGAATTTTCAAACAAAAGTAAAAAGTGATGGAATATAACAAGTAGTATTTAAAAGGTGAACTAAAAAAGAAAAAATTATAAGTTATAAAACAGTAAAAAAATCTTCAGTTTTCCACTAATAGTTTATTAATTGAAAATTAAATCAAAAAATAATTTTTTTAAGAAAATGCATCAACATGTATTATTTTGCAATGATTCAAAAGGGATTTTGGGAAAATACTTACACACGGATAATCCTGCTTATCATGAAGTAGTGGATTCCCTTGTGCAGCTTCATCATCTTCAATGAGGCTCTCAAGTTGAGAGCAATCAGTTATCCTTATTTCCTCAAGTGAAGGACAATGAGAAGCCAAAGAGTGAGATAGCAACCATCTCACTTTGTTGCAGTCGTATATTTCAATCTTCTTAAGCTTGGGGAAGCAAACATTAGAGGAGGAAGAAGAAGAAAGATTTTTGATCGATTCTTCACAAAATATTCCCTCATATTCTTCACAGCTGCTTATATCCAGTTTCCTCAACTCTGGAAGGCTTGTATCAATAGTAAGAGTGAAGATATTTTTCAATCTGGGGCATCCATGCAATTTAACTTCTTCAAGTCTATGGAGGCTGACAATTTGTGTGGGGCCCTTCCAAATATATTCCAACTTTGGGAGGTCAAATAATGTTAATTCACACAATCTTGAATTCAGCTTTAAATGTGCTTGTGCTTTATTAACAAATTCTTCTTTTCCTTTGACTTGCACTTCAAACATACATTTCTTTCTTCCACTGCTGATAATTCTTAGAACTTTCAAATTTTGGACGAAGCTTTTTGTAGTAAGCCCCACATAAGCTCCATTAGTCTCATTTCCCTGTAAATGTTTAGAATTAAAATTAAAAATGAAACCCAGTTAGTTTCACATATTATACATTGATCATTGCATACTATTGATGATAATACCTCTAATCTTTAATATAAGTCCCAGTTGACTTTTTTGAGGAGATTAAAGAAGTTAAATAAAATACTTTAGATTATATATATATATATATATTAAAACATTTATTTATATCAATAGATTTTATAGCAGTTTATAAGTCAAACAAATTAATTTAAAAATAATCTACATAAGTTTATTTAATTTCCTTAGTTTCCCAAAAAGGTTATTTGGGGTAAAGAACCGGAGGCAGTAGTATATAATTATTTTTTCACAAAAAATGTTTTTAAAATATAATATGTAATTTAAAAACAACATGTCGACTCTGACGTAGTTTAAATAAAACAAACCTGAGTAATTATTTTCTTAAAAGGGTAAAAATTAAAAATATAAAGTTTTGTTTGAAAAATGAAATTAATTATTTGCAAAAAGAATTAAAATGAAGAAAAGAGACAAGCCTTTAATTAATATGCAACAGAAATAACAGTTTAACTGTGTAAATAATATCTTGTAAATCTTAAAAAGGAAAAGAAAAGCTAAAGAAGTCGTTTCTTGGAAATATATTTTTCTTAATTGTGATATGCGTGTGCCTATAATTTAATAGTAGACATTTTCATAAAAATAGTAAACATGAATTTTTAAATAAAATTAAAAATTGATCAAATATAACAAGTAGTATATAAAAGGTGAATGAAAAGGGGAAAAAATTCATCAAACCATTTGGAAGTTGCAAAGCTACTGGGCCTTCATTTTTAAAGGATCGCTAAGGCATGCATAATCGAGCCCATGACTTTTTAGGTAAAGCCAACAGGCTCTAACCACCAATCCATGAGTTCGAAACATAACTTCAATTTGATTCTGACATTAACATTGTACATTTGAGATAACATAATCTCAACATTCAATTAACTAGCGAATATTTTATTTTATTTTTGCTTAGTTATTATTTTCAACCTTATGAGCACTATATGACATTTAATCAATAATATCAACTTTTTTAATACATTTCATGACGCACACAAATTATTAGAATATAATTTTAATAATAATGTAAATATATATTATACAATAGTAAACAAATCTTCAATTTTCCACTAATATTTCATTAATTGAAAAATAAATCAAAACCTAATTTTTTTTTTGAAGAAAATGCATCAACATGTATTATTTTTGCCATGCAATGATTCGAAAGGAATTTTGGGAAAATACTTACACATGGATAATCTTGCTTATCGTGAAGTAATGGATTCCCTTGTGCAGCTTCATTATTGTCAATGAGCCTCTCAAGTTGAAAGCACTTGCGTATAATTATTGCCTCAAGTGAAGGACAATTAGAAGCCAAAGAACAAGAGAACAGCCATTTCACTTTGCTACAATAACCAATATCAAGTTTCCTCAGCTTTGGTAGGCTTGTAATTGTGGTGTGGGCGAAGATGCAAGTTTCCAATTTAGGACAACTTTTTATGCCTAGCTCTTGTAACATGGGGAGAGAGCAGCTCCTAAATGGATGTTGGAACACTTGTTCAAGATTCTTCATTTCAACCAAGCTTAAAGTAACCAGGTTTGAGAAAATTTGCTGTGTTTGAAGAATGTTAACGTCAAGGTTATCAATGATGAATCTTTTCTCATGACAACGTGAAATACCTAAGTGATCCCTTGATTTATATCTTTGTGATCCCACCAACAACTCTCTAGCCAAAGGAAGTTTGATCTATGAATGAGATCTTTCATTGGAAAATTCAAAGTAGACTTTTTGAAGCCTTGTATAGATAAACATCCCAATGCCTCTTCACAACTATCCAAATATTCTACAAATGGAACATATCCACCAACACCACATGTAGAATCATAAATAACGTACCTCTTCAACCCTGAAAGAGAGAAATTTTCTGGGATGGGAGATTTCTTATCCCAAAAGTATAATTCTTCAAGTTGCGTACATCTTCCAATCACTTCTAAAGGACCTTTCACAAATTCACAACTGAATATATCTAGAAGTTTCAGCATTTTCATGTCTACAATTGCAACAGGTAGTTCATTAAGTGAAGAACCACGTAAGTCAAGAATCTCTAGTCCTTTGAGTTCACCCAAAAAAGAGATGTCACCCAAAATTTTTCCTCTAAGACATAAGGTGTGAAGATTTGTTATTGATTGAGGGATTGACCAATCTAATAGCCATCGCCGCCAAAGCTTCCATGTAAAGCTAAAATTTATGAATGCCAAGACTTTGAGTGCATCTATTGCTTGAAGATCTTCAATGAGCCCGTAAGGGTGAAGTAGCATAATCTCAAGTGTTGGACAATGCAATTGCTTAGAGAGTTTGAAATTCACATCCAAATTCCACAATGATAGTGCCTTTGTGTCTTTCAAACATTGATAGTTGCTTACCAATATGTTTGAAATCTCACGGCTATCCACCAAAATTGCTTTATCTTGCTTCCTTGCAATCCATAAAGCTACATCTCGAACCAAGTCATGCATTTTTACACGTGCTAGCTCATCTGTACTCATTAACAAACAAGAGTCTAACAAGATGTCAAGAGCTGCTACAATTTTTCCTCTCGCATTCTCCATTGTGTCAATAATCTCCTCTGACTCAATTGTCCACTTACCTAATCGAATTAAATCTTCTTTGTGGATCGCATGATCTTCAGGGAACATAGAGCATAATAATAAGAGTGATTTGGTTGTTGAACTTGGTAACTTATCATAACTCAATTCAAGACATGCATAAAGGCTTCTCAAACCCTGTTCAACATCCATTGGCTGGGATTGTTCTAGGCTCCGTAGTGCATCCTTCCATGCTTCAATGCATTTTCCCTTTAAGGATCTTCCAATTGTTACAATAGCAATTGGTAGCTCCTTGCACTCATCAATGATTTTCCTTCCCACATCATGAAACATATCTGAGGTATCATCAAATAAGTTTGCATGCTTCTTAAATAATTCCCACGCTTCCTCTTTAGTTATCAAAGGCAATTCAATCTCAGTCTCACAATCCATAGAAACACATACACCCCGAAGGCGAGTGGTTAACAAGATATGACAACCTTCAACAGGTGGAATGCCAATATCTTCAAGACTTAGACACTCCCACACATCATCCAAGATTAAAAGGATCTTCATATTTTTCAATCTTTCTGATAGTCTTTCTGCTCTTGCTAGTTGAGTTGCCTCTTGAAATGGCAATCCTATCTGCTCTGCTATTTGCTGCTGAATGTTCAAAACATTTGGGGGCTTTGAAATGATAGCCATGATTACCTTCTCAAAAACCTTCAGTTCATCCATTTCCCTACCCACTTGCTTTGCCAAAGTGGTTTTGCCTGAACCCCCTATACCGTATAATCCCACCATCTTCTTGTTGTCATCTTTAATTGCCTTCAAAACATGATTGTAAGTGGATTTCCTTGAGTTGAAGTTAATGAAGCCTTTGGAAGAAATGTTAAGGATGCTTGGAAGTGGTTTCAGTTGGGAAAAAGTCTCAAAGATAGAATTTTGTTTGAGGTCCATCATTTGCTTAGCCTCATTTTCCATTTGTTTTGCTAAAGAATATCTTCGGGACACATTAAAACAGTTGTTGCCTCCTCCTTCAACCTCTTGCTGCAGCTTTTGCACCTCATCTAGGATAGCATTCACATCATCCAACCACTTCTTCACTGACGGCATTATTTCTTCAGTTTTCCGATCAGCTTCTTCCTTACGCTTCTCCACATCTGCTAGTTTCACCTCCAACTCCTGTTTTGCTTTGTCAACATATCCAGTGAATTGGTTGAAGCAGAACAAATAAGCAGCTCCTTGTGAAATTGGAGCCACTAGGTATTCTGCAACCTTTGAGGCGATTGAGATCACAATGTCCACCATCTAATGCAATAAAAAGCAATCACATATACTTGGTTAATGATTTGCAAAAGCATATTCAACTGAAACCAGCTAATTGTGAGAGACTGAATGTGCATAGAACTATTAACAGTGTGTATAAACTCAGTTATAATATCTATCTAATTAATTAAAAATGCATATAAATATATAACATGCATAAAGAAATCATATTCTTATATTAAATGCCTCTAATATGAATTGATGATAACTTTGGTCACAGAAGAAAGAAGTAATTAATCAAATTGTGTGACACAGTTCTGCAAGAAAGAACTAAGTAATTAATTGTTGAAAAATGTTTATTCTTAGAAAAGAAGAAACTGAGTTGTAAAATAAGATATTCCTAATTTTAACAAGGGCCATGATACATCTTAAATATGATAACTGAAAATAAATTATGAGAATGCAAGAAAAAGTAGAATTCTAACGAACGAAGCAAGCAAGTTATTTTATTTTTAGGACCGTATATTTACCACTCATAGGCTCATAGAACACAAATTTACTAGTCAAACTACAAGTATTTATCATTAAAATATAAAAAATATACGGTGTAAGGATATCTATCACTATTCAATTTCCACTCAAATAACAGAAATTTCATAAGTGGACTACGGTTATTTCTATTAATGGGTCTTTAAGAATCACAAATTTCTAAATTTTGTCATTTGGAATAATTTCCCCATCCCTCTTTTAATTAAAATTATAATTGATTACTTTTTCCCCTTGATACTTCATAACAACAGTTAATGATGTAAGCCAATTTATTCAAAGATTATGCATTGTAAGAAGACACAACAAATATGTTAGCAAAAAAAAACAAAAGAAAAGAAGAATGCCGCCTCTAATTTTTAACATAAGATTTTCTTTGTAGTTGAAATGATTATAATAAATTTTATTATTTATGTTTTCCTTTTAAATTTACTTTTTTTAATCTTAAAGTCAAATTAGTAACAAAACTTACTGAACGGAGCATTGCAAATAGAAACTAAATTGAGTGATGACCGGGGGCCACCTGCAACTATTGTTGCAAAATAATCCTAAGATCAAATTGAGTGATGACCGGGGGCCACCTGCAACTATTGTTGATGCAATTTAATGAGAGATAATTAAAAGATATGTAAATTAAATAATTTATGTGTTACATATTATTTATCGGTTTTATAATTGATGAAAAATATGGTGATAACTGACAAGTTTTTTGGCCGTTGGAGAATGAAGCAAACCAGATGTTGACAGAAACTAAATATAAGCATTAGAAATCAATATACTACACTTTTTTTTAATACAAAAACTAAAGCTTTGAATAATCACATTAATAAATTTTGTTTAAATTAAGACAACATACCTAGTGATAGAAAACTTAAATAAAATATTCACACTGCTGTATCAGAATAAATGAACTGGGATAGAGGCACAAAAAAGGTATTCGAATTGTGAATTATGAACTAAAGACTCCTTAACGAGGGAATGAGTAGTAGGAATTGGAAAGATGATGAGCAATCCTAATTTTACAATTCTAGATGCACATTTGCGAATATTTCATGGGTAGAGATTTGCAGCTTAAACTTTAAATAAAATGTTAAAATTAAAAAGTAAAATTAAATATTATTCTTCACTTGACTTCTCAGATTTGCACATTAACCTTTAAATAAAATATTAAAATTAAAATAGTTAAATTAAATATTATTCTTCACTTGAATTCTCTATCGTGGTTAATAGGGATGCGTATGGTTCCTCCAAATCTAGTATACAAGCCCGAGCATAGTAAAAACTTGACTAATCTAACCCAAAAAAGTGGCCTGAACATTTTTTTGGATAAGTAAGCATTATTCACATGATTATAGGTGGGAAAAAATCCTTGCATATTTATGTATATGGATTTTGTATAATAAAAAAAATAATGTTGGTTGTCTCTAAAACTTTGCAATCAAACTTTATGGATCGCATCTTAAATTATTAAAAGTCAAACTTTCACACACACACTCACAAAAATCAATTTATGTCTTTTAACAAGAAGTGAAAAAATCCAATTCTTTAGGACTTGTCAATATTTAATTTTAACTAAGATCACCTAAAGTTAATTTTCACTAAAAAAAAAATAAAATGAACAAGTTTAGAAGATAATCACACGATTGAGATTATTCATTTTTCATGATCATCCTAATAGGCAATAAATGCTCAAACATCCCTTTCCCCTCAACTATATACTACCAAAATAAATAGAGCAACCGTTCTAATGTTAAAAGAAATGTAATAACCTATATATTTAATTATTTACATTCAATAAATAGATGCTTAGCAAAAGGAAGATATAGGATTTGAACTTCATCTGAAAATACACTAAAAAGAAACAAAAGCGCAAATGAAGAGGCTTTAAATAGATACACAAAATTTAAGTACACTAAAAAGAAATAATTCGTTAAGAATCAATAAAACAAATAAATGTCCAAGCGAGTTAATATTTACCTGTAAGATATATGGATGGCCTGTATGATACTTCAGGAATTCGAACAGTGAAGGATGGCTTGAAGAAAATGATTGATACTGCTGGTAGGGATTTGTATATAGGAGGGCTTTAAGAATATAAATGAATGTAAGAAGAAAGCCTAAACTCCTTGATATATAAATGAAGATATGATAAGAATTTGTTCTTTACTTCATCTCTTGAAAGGTGGAGACTGGAAGTAAACTATATATTCATTTCTTAATATATAGATTGAAAGTTATTCACCTATACATGTTCATTGCTTGTAGCTTTAATTTGTTGTGTTGCATAAGTTGCTTTCATTTGGGTTTATTCTATGAGGTCCTTTCCTTGAAGAGAAGGAAAATGAATGTGTACGTTGAGTTCTTTATTATTGGGGCCCAAAGTAAAAGTTACTGTTTAGTTTTAACGTATTCAAGTGAAGGGATAATTCTTTTAAATATAATGAATGAATTCTTTCTTTTCTTATCATTACACTCCTTCGCCGTTCATATTTACATGGTAGTGAAGGGGAGGAGTTTTATCAATTTCATTTATAGATCACATCATTAAATTTTTTATATAAATATACAAATTTCCTATTTATTTATTATTATATTGATTTTATTGTCATGGAATATAAACTCTACAAGACAGAAATAAAATTGAAAAGTAGTTTAAGATAGAGTTAATAAGGTTTAAATTTTTTTTATTATTATGTGTGAAACATATATAAAGTTATTTATAAATAGAAATATATGAGTATTCTTTTTCAACTAAATTTCTTACATGTACAATTTCTTGTTTAGAAGTAAGAAATCTGGCACACCGAAAAATAGGACCAGCTCCACCTATTAACCATAACAAACTTTGATGAGCCAGGAGCCAGTTCTATACATGATGAGGATTTGTTCTTTGCTTAAGCTCTTTAATCATGGGGACACCAATTCTGATGTTCAAGTAAGCTCTATATTCATTCCTTAATGATGACTTAATTAAAATCATTTTAATATATATTCACTGCTTTAGCTGTTTTTTTGTGGTAAAGTGCTTTAGCTTTTTTTGTATATATTACATGTGTGTGTGGGGCTCTCGTTTTCTATCTTACGCCATCCTTTCCTTGAAGAGGAAGAAAATGAAATTATTCCATTCTTTCTTTGGGCCCCAAGTAATTGGTATTTCAATTTTAACATATCAAAGAGAAGAAAGATGTGATAAAACTAGGGACCTTTACACAGAAATCCCAAGGAAGTCAAATAACTACTAAAAGATCCCAAACATTCTGATAATTATTCTTAAGTCCTATGGGATTTTTTTGTGATTAATTGTAGTTGGGCAAAATCTAAAATGCCCTCACACCATTTGAAAGAGATAGATCAAAACAGGCTACAAACTGAGTCTGAAATACGCAAAGGTTAAACAGTTTCTGTCGTCCGTCTCTCCATCCCCTGCTTGTGGCATTTGTGTGTGCGCTCAGCGGAACTCGTCTTCTTAGCTGCATCTCACCGTCGGCAGGTCTCCCTTCAGCTGAGCTTCCCTCTGTCGGCAGCAGTCCATTGGTCGCCCTCCGTTACTGCCGCCGCCCATCCGTCATCCCTGAAGCAGTTAGATCAGCTCTGTTGTCTCTTCTTGCGAATTTTCTGTTGGTCTCTGTTTGTTCAATATTTTTCTAATTATATATATAAAGCTTGGCTAATGTGAGTTGTTTAATTCAATTCCTGGAAGAAATGTTTTTTAAATGGTTAATGCGGACTTTTACTTGCTAACTAAGGTTGTATGAAATTGTTAAATGTGGTCGCAGGAGATTGGTAGGAGACTCTTCAATATGATGCTTAGTATATAGCTTTGCTTATGCAAATTGAATAGAACTCGAGGGCTCTAAAAATTAATGTGAAAAAATAATTTAGTAACAATGCCTCTGAATTGAAACCGTTCTGTCCAGTACATCATTTTTAACTCATACCGGTTGTCTCAAAACTGTAACATATTAATGCAGGAGCAAAATTGAGTACCTTGGGCTTCCCTCACATGAGGGAAATGATATTTGACTTATGGAGGTATGATTGTAATGGAGCGCCAAGCTTCTCTCATTCTCCCTTATGAATACTCTTTCCTCTCTTATCCATTCAAGGTAAGAATTATGGGCCCTAAATGTTTTTTCAGCTTGGTGCTTATCTGACCCTTCCCCTTTGCTTTGTGCTTTTGGTTTCAAAAGTGGCAGCTTGAAAGTTATTGTCCTTTTACTTCTTCATCCATTCAAATGTGGGTTGTTAAAGTCAGCTGCTAGGGTTGTTAATGAAAGTTGCTGGGGTTGTTAATGAAAGCTGCTGGGGTTGTTAATGGCAGCTGTTGAGATTGTTATCACCAGCTACTGGGGTTGTTAATGATAGCTGCTGGAGTTCTTAATGGAAGCTGCTGGGGTTGTTAATGGTAGTTGCTGGTGTTGTTAATAGAAGATGCTAGTGTTCTTAATGGAAGCTGATGAAATTGTTAATAACAGCTGCTGGGGTTGTTGCTGAGGTTGTTAATGGCAGCTGTTGGAATTGTTGTCGCCAGCTACTGGGGTTGTTAATTGTAGCTGTTGGAGTTGTTAATGGAAGCTAGTGGGTTGTTAATGGCAGCTGCTGGTGTTGTTATCGCCATCTGTTGGGGTGGTTAATTAAGAGGATGCCGAAAACATTGGCAATCAAAGAAAATAGAATCCATTTTTTGAATCGAAGAAAAATTAGAAGCAAGCCCCTCAATGTATGAAGTTGCATGGCAAAATTACATGACTCATTGATATATTCTTCCATGAAAGAAAAATAAGAAGCAAATGATATTATAAAGTTAACATAAACTGGATAGTATGATAGTCTTACTCACAAGTCAACATAAAGTTATAAATGATATTATAACACATAAAATCAGTTGTACACTTTACATCTGAATAGCAATGACTTTACAACCCGAAAAGAACAATTGAATCTATACAACTAAAAACCGGAAGGAACAAAACCGGCTACATCACCCCTTCCCCTTCCCCTTATTCTTGAAATATTCTTCTGTGAACAGGTGGTAACCGGAGAAATTGGACGGCCTTTTTAATGTTTTAGATTTCTCCATCTTCGTTTCCTGAAATACATGAATATAAGCCAAGTTCATATGCAATCTTCACCATATATAGTTTCCTAGCATTCAAAGTACAACTGCAACTTAGCCAACTTCACTCAAAATCATTTCCCGACCTACATTATTGTTGGATTCAATGCAAATCATGTTTTGATTATTGAAAATCCAGTCAAAACAAAATCCCAACAATGCATAGAACTTGTGACAAAGTGAAAATGAACAGTCAAAAGAAACACCAAACACCCTTGGTAGCTCCACAATCTAACAACATTTGAAATGGCATTTGACAGCATTTGAAACAGCATTAGATGCAAGATTATAACGATTGAAAACCTTAAATATTAAAAACTTTGGTTCATTAACTTTTCATGATAATATTAAGTATTAAGGTAAACACGCTAAGTGGCGGCATGCAAAAAAATCTCATTGAAAACGGTGACCTTGACACATTCATCAGTGAGCTACAATAATTAACTCATTAATTGTAATGCAAAGCTCAAAGGAAAGTTTAATTTTTTAATAAACTCAAAAACATGTTAACTACAATAATTAGTGTGTTAGAGAGGCTGACACAAAACAAATGTTTTAATGCTATAAACAAGCTCTCTAAGACTAATATATTCAGATTCCAAGACTTCAAATAAATAAAAGTATCTAAGGATGTAGGTCTTCTCTTGTATCCCTTCAATCTTGAATAAATACTCTTTATAGATCCTCCTTCCAAGAATCTTAGATATATTTAAAAGGTCAACCTTTACAGCAATTCCAATGGGAAAAGTTGCAATCTGAAATAGGTTCTTGGCTTCTTGCTTAGATGTGTATGTGGTGTTGAACGAAAAAGGAACATGAAATTGCCAATAAAAGCATGTACACATGGTCCAGGAGTCCCTGGAGCATAGTTTGAATCTTAAGTTGTCTACTCACTCTAATCTTATTGCTCAAACCCAAGTCATCTAAAAGCAAAAAAAAAAAAAAAAAACTTATTTGACACATGATGAACCCAAACCTAGATGAATGAAGATGGCTAAATAATCCACACAATCCATGTGAATAGAATATAAAAGTAAGAAGCCCAAAGTAGTATTGACGGTCTGAATCTTGTCATACTCAGCACATTTGACTCTTTCAAGTTAGTTGATTGAGCTCTCTGCTTATAGTTGTCCAGATCCCAGAATTTTAATTTGACATCAAAAGGGAAATATACGGTTTCACCAAAACCACCAAACCGTAAACTTCAAACAAAACAATATTTGAACCAAAATTTCCAGTCACAGCAGGAACTTACATACGATCTTTTACGGCTTTGCCCAATAAACTTGAACCCGTAAACCAAGAAGTTCTTCACCACGTTTCTCGATATCAGGTGCCTGGAAACCAGTTGATCAGAAATCAAACTCAGAAATTATGCGAAGAAGAAAACAAAAGAATCCACATCGAAACTCCCGAGAATGGTCTATCTCGAATTCATTCAATTTACACGAAGAAAAACCACAGCATTAGACACAGATCGAACCTGCCGAGTATTTTAGCTGTTCCCAACCAAAGAGATAGTGCCACCACGCGAGACTTGCCGACGAGAAACCAGACGATTTGGTTCGATGTTAGGATTCAGTTATGGAGTCTGACGACTTCTTTCTCACTTCACCTTCCCCTTTGACTACCACGGCGTTTTCTTGCTCCCCCAAACCTTTCTCTGTCGAGATCTTCCTTTCTTTTTTTTTTGAATGAAGAGAAATATTATTAAGACAAAAAGATACAAGAACCAGGCAGCAGAAAAGGCCTAGAACAGAAGAATACAAAGGGGGAGGAGGAAGAAAGAGAAAAAGGAGTTAATCATGGGGGACAAGGTTATAAACCAAAAAAGCTTGAACAGTGTGATCAGAGAAAGCTAAAGCTGCATTGACCAGCCTAGCAGTAGAGGTATCTTCATTCCTAAAGATGTGGAAATTCCTAGCACTCCAAAGACGCCAGCATAAAATACCAAAAAGGTACACCAATGAGGATTACTATCAAGAGTCTTTAAATTCATCTGCAACCAGTTAGAGAAAGGCATGGTAAGAAAAGTGTGGAGCCGGTGAGATGGTACAACCAGAGACCAACAATCCCTGGCAAGCACACATTTCCGCATGACATGGTCAATATCTTCTGGTTCTTCCCAGCAAATCTCGCAATCAGCCGTATCTGACAAGTGTCTGCGCACTCGTTCCTTGTTTGTGAGCAGTCTTCCATTAAGAACTAGCCATAAAAAGGTCTTAATCCTCTAAGGTCCCTTCCAATTCCAAGCAAGGCTCCATAACTTATTCTCATCATTCCATCGGTCAAGAGACAGAAGATCATAGGCAGATCTCACTGAAAAATTGCTTCCCCAACGCCATTTAATACTATCCTGACCATCATGACTTTGTGGAGGCTTGAAACTGCTGAAGTACTTTAATGAATCTTGGGGAAGCTTGCTTTGAAACTCAGTCCATTTCCAGTCTCCTTCTTGAGTAACAAAGTCACAAAGTGGCCTTTGAAGCTCAGTCTCACTAAGGGGACAGAAGGACAGGTGGGAGAGAGGACCCAAGTCTCCTATCCAATGGTCAGACCAGAATCTCACTGATTTCCCATCACCTACATTCCAAATGCAGCCCAGAATGAGATCTTTCCAGACTGCAGTAATGTTTTTCCATAAATGGGAAGCATTGCGGATGCAAGAGCTCATGGATCCGTGATGCTTCCATTTGTATTTGGAGCGCAGGACCTGGACCCATAGAGCTTGCGGCTGAGTCATTATAGCATACCCCAGCTTCATCAGGAAAGCTGAGTTTTGATTAGCCAAGTCTTTCATGCCACAACCACCACAAGTTTTGGGTTGACACATAGAAGTCCATTTCATGAGGTGGATTCCTTTTCGATGATCAGTCGTACCCCAAATGAAGTTCTTGATGATGCTTTGAATCTTAGCACACGTAGATGAGGGCAGCCGTGTCGTTTGCATTGAGTAATAAGGCAGATTAGATAAAACTGATTGGGCTAAGGTAATCCTTCCAGCGAGGGAGAGAGCAGAAGCTTTCCAACCTTGCAACTTAGCTTGAACTTTGTCAACAATGAATCTATAGGTTTCCTTGGTCACTCTCTTATGCAAAATTGGTACCCCCAAATATCTACCAAGCTGATCAGCTTCTTGGAATCCCAGCGCAGTACAAACACTGAGTTTCTGATGGGGAAGAATATTTCTTGAGAAGAAGACCTTTGTTTTAGCCTTATTAACCTTTAATCCAGAGGATAAACAAAAATCCTCCAGCAACTGCCTCATCCGCTCAGTTTGAGCATCATCAACTGCATTAAAAATGAGAAGATCATCAGCAAAGAATAGGTGTGAAAGTTTAGGGCCTCCCTTCCGCAGCTGAATAGCCTTCCAGGACCCTTGCTGAACCTCAACATCGATCGCTTGGGACAACCTTTCCATACACAGGACAAAAATATAGGGAGAGAGAGGATCTCCCTGCCTGATTCCCCGCTGAGGATTGAAAGCATTAGTAGGCCTGCCATTCCACAAAATCTGCATGGAAGAGGAAGAGATCTTCCTTTCTTTGTCACTCCACAATGCTCGTCCGAACCTCGCAGTTCCCAATTTTTAAACAAAAATGAACATCACAAAAAAGTTCAATGGGATAGGAGAATAATTATCAGAATGTTTGGCACCTTTTTAATGGTTATTTGGCTTCCTTGGGATCTATGTGTAAATTTCCCATAAAACTATTCTATGAGGTCCTTTCCTTGAAGAGAAGGAAAATGAAAGTGTTGCCTTCTTTATTATCGGGGCCCAAAGTAAAAGTTATCGTTTAACTTTAATGGGTCCGTTTAGCAATGCGGTGGAGAAGTATTTATGGGTATTTTCACACAAGTCGAGGCAAATATATGGAGGAGATTGTCTCGTTTTGTGGAAAAACACTATTAAACATAGTTATAAGTGCTTATGGTAATTTGCCAAACGGCATCAATGTATCTATGAAGGAATAATTCTTTTAAATATTTGTCAGAGCTTCATCTATATAACTAATGAATTCTTCCTTTTCTTATCATTACACTCCTTCTCCGTCTTATTTACATGAGAGAGAGAGGAGGAATTTTATCAATTTTATTTATAAATCACATCATTAAATTTTTTATATAAATATAAAATTTTACTATTCATTTATTATTATGTTAACTTTGTTGTCATGGGATATAACCTATATTAAATAGAGAAACATATTGAAAAGTAGTTGAATTTTATTGTGTATGAAAAATATTGAAGGGCTATATTGAACAAAGATTCAATTATCGATTTTATGTAAATGTTTTTCTTATTGTGTGAAACATAACGAAAGTTATTTATAAATAGGAATTTATGAGTATTCTTTTTCATATTCTTCTCCAATTAAATTTCTCATATGTACATTTTCTTGTTTAAAAGTAAGAAATGACCAGCTCCACGCTGGCACCAAAAACAAAAAAAGACCAGCTCCACCTATTAACTATAACAAACTTTGAAGAGCCAAAGGTATTTCAATAAAGTTGGCCAAAAAAAAATGTATTTCAATAAAGAATTGGCACATCATGTAAATAAGTCGATAAAAAGTACATCCAATCCCTAAGATTTTTTTTTTTTTGATACAACAATCCCTAAGAATTTGGTAGCCATAGAGTTATGCTGGAATGTGCTTGGGCCTGTTAAAAATATTTTAGTAGGGTATTTCAATAAACCTATAATCTTCAATCTCATTTAATTTCTCCAATGTTATGCTAGAATGTTATTGACACGAATTCTAAAGAGTTTGACAATCCGTGACACAGTCTCTGCTATAATAATAATTAAGAGATAAAATTTTACCATGATTGTGAAATTCTTCAACTTATAAATCTGTTTTTTCAAGTTAGATTTTCATCTTCCACTTTTAAATTTATCTTCAAGCAATGCTACTTTCTCTTATATGGACACATAAATTTATGCTCTATGACTACCAAATTCTTGAACAATAAGCTGTTTGTGTTATCTGGGTGTTTTAATCCTACTAGGAAAAAAACTTTAAGATATTAAGTGTTGTTGAAAAACAAAATATTTTGGGTGTTTGATGTGTCTCATCCCAAAAGGAGAGGATGCATGGTGCAAATGGACAGCTAGGAGAAGGAGGATGCTCCACCCTAAACTTATGTAACACACAAATAATAAATTGCAAGTTATTTTTTCCCCTTTACTCAAAGGTTGAAATTGAAAAATCCAACTGGTTAAATTTATCATTTCAAACTCCAAATAAATAAAAGAAATCACATTAAATATTTTGATAACTCTCCAATTTTTAATATATTAGAGATAGATTTTGGATATATTTAGAGAATTATCAATATAATTTTAAAAGATTCTTAGTTTAAAATAAAAAATCTCTCAAATGGTGCATTATCTTATGAAATCATTATTTTAAAAGATTTTAAATTTAAATTAAAAAATATATGCATTATCCTGGAGATTCAGTAAATCATAATAAATAATAATAATTTAAAGATTTTATTAATTTTTATTTATATATTTTTTTCTTCCTTTTATTTTATTATCTTGTTATATCTTTTTTGGGAAGTAATGCAAAGAGAAGATTTCATCAAATCAAGAAATAAAGTAATGTTAAAAGAAAAATGAAAAAGAAAAGAAAAGATGAAAAGTGGCGGCAACACGTGCATCACATTATAGAGAGAGGGGGAGAAGGCACACATTAGGGGGGAGACGTAGAGCATACGCACGCAGGAGCCACACATATAATCACATAGTTCCGGTTAATGCCTTTTGAATATCTATTTAAAGAATAATAATTGTATTTAATAGATGGCTATAGATTATTAAAAGGCACTACATCTATTTATACTCTAGATTAACAAGTTAAAATTAAATATATTTATTTGAGTAATTATATGTTCTAAAACTTAAAGAAAGGATTAGCCACTCTAAGTCACTTGTGCCAACTATTATTTTCTAGTGCATTAAAATTAATATTTTAATTTATTTAAATTCATATTTTCGTTTTTCATATTTTTTATAGACATCGAAACTACCTAAATTAAACCACCATTACCACTACAATGTAACTGTTAGTCCTTACGAATCAGGTGTTGAACCTGTTCCGAAGGAACTGAAAAAACATGGAAATCATCGTAACAATCCCGAGCTTCGGCCGCCACTTGGTCTACAACAGAATTAGCCTCTCTATCGCAAACCACTACCTTGGCAACCCAGTCCCGACCGAGAAGCTGCTGGATTTCTGTCAGAATACTAGCATCCAGATGATCCTCTGAGAAAGTAGAGTTAACAAGATCCACGACTTCCGAGCAATCACTCTCAACCTCTATCTGTCTGTAACCCCACTCCCATGCCAATTTTAGCGCCCACAGAATAGCCCACGCCTCTACTAATGCGCTAGATTTCTGAGCCATACGAAATTGAAAACCATGTAAAAATTTTCCTGAGTGAGAGCGTAGCAGGCCCCCACTTGTACAGGCTCCAGTTGTTGGCATGAATGAACCATCAACATTAAACTTAACAGTCCCGAGAAGGGGCGGACGCCAGCAACTATGTAGTCTTTTAATCTTCTGACCTTTAAAGCTAT
>JANTPZ010018607.1:0-33182 GCA_025593235.1 Vachellia pachyceras | reverse complement strand
ACACTTTTTAGCCGTAAAATCAAATCATTTTACTCATTCAATTTAATCTGACCCTCTCTATTTTCAATCTTTATTTTTATTTAAAATTTCTCATAAAATCTTTTACCAAAGATTATATATATAATATATTAGTTTGATGTGTTTTAACTTTGCACAACATGTGATTTTGATTTGACCCTTGCTTTTATTTTTTTAATTTGATTTTATAACTTTTATATACCATGATATTTCTTTTTCTGAAACACTATTAATTAAAGTTCAAGGTTGCTAAAAAATTATAAATATTGTTATACATAAGGAAAGAGAAACAATATTAAAAAAAGTGAAATCCTTTTAAAAGTTTATAGTATTCACAATATTTGAAGAGTGATATTTACCATTTTTTTTAATTATAAACACATACTCAAACTCATATTCATGCGAATGCTATAAATCTAGCCCTATACGATACCATTTTAGCAACAATTGGCATTATTTATTATTTATATATCATGTGTGCATGTGCATGGTGTTAGTTCGATTTTTAATATAAAAGTAAACTGTTAATTAGATTTAGTTTTAAATGTAATATTTCAATCCAATTTATCTTTCAAATTTACATTGATTTCCCTAAAGTGTTTCATTGATTGCATATGTTAAGCTAAAGGGTTTCCATCGGGTGATAGTTAGGATGAAAGAGGACACTTTAGTAAATTCAATTCATATTTATTATAAATAACTAATTGAAATTGAATTTTTAGTATGTACAAATTAGTTATGTAACTTTTGTATTAGGGATACATGCAATACCATATTTATTCATCAGTGTGCATGTGGAAGTTAAAGAGAGATACATAGCTTGCAACTTAAATAAATAAAAAGGACATGATTTTTTCAAAAATAAGTGTGTGTCTATACGGTGCTCATTTGAAAAACCGTTAAGAAAATGATTTCAACAATCCGCCGTAAGTATATGAGAGGAATTTTATCTCAACTTACATAAAAACCGCTTTAAACGGAGTTACTAAACACCCACAGATAACACAGAGTCAAGGAACACAAGTCTAGGAGGCTTAGGTAGGCCAATAAATATGATCATCAATTCTCTTCTTCATTTCACCAAAAGCATCACACGCAGCCACCTATTAAGTCACCGCCAACTCTCATGGAAGCCAAGTCGATCCAAAGATTCTTAATTTCTAATAATGTAACACAAAATATGCATTAGTTTATTAATTCTAGAGACATACTCCCTCCGGTCATAATTTTAGGGCAATGCTTTATTTATATATATATATAATTATGTATAGACCCTAAACCCTATTATAATTAGGACCCTCAATCATTCAAATGTTTAGATTCATCCCGTGGAAAAATGAAGTTTTGAATGTGATTTTTTCATTTAAAAGTAGGCATCTCAAACTTTTTGTGGAGTTTTAATTCGTAATTTTTAGAGGTTGCTGGTAGAATAAATGATAGTTTTTTTAATGATTTAGAGTTAATGTTTGAATGTTGTAAAATATTATAATTCACCAATTAAATTTGGATTTAATAGTTAAATTATGTTTACTAAACTTCATGTTGGATTGATTTAGTTTAATGTTTGAGGTTGAATTCAAGGATGGAGAAGTTTGATGAAATTAGGGGCTGACTGATAATTGTGATGGATCAGTTGAATGAGAAAATGGATTAAGGGCTCGTTTGGGAGTCCATTTCAAAATTTATGTTTTGTGGTAAAACTTAAATTTAGTTCAAGTACTCACATTTTTTTAAATTTAGATTTGAAATTTAGGTTTTGAAAACTATTTTTTTTATTAAATCACACACTCTCTTATAATAATTTTCTCTTTTCTATTTCTTTCTATTTCCTACTTATTGTTTACTTAGGAATCCATAAAAGTTAGTCTCACCATAACTTTCCAAACACAATCACATTTTCAAAATATAGATTTTACTTTGAAATCCGTAAAAATTATTTTTTCAAAATTTATTCTTCAAAACCTAGGTTTTCACTCGAACTCTGTAAAAGTTATTCTTGAATTGGACTTTCAAACAAGCTGCAAATTGGCTCTACAAAGCGAGTTTTGAAAATAGTGCTTTTAACTCTAATCAATTGAACCATATAAGATTAACCATAAAATTTCGGTTCCACTAGCTGGGATTATTTAAGAAGCTAAGGCGTGAGGTAGCGATGGTTCAACCGATCTTATATCCTTCTCTGGGTTTTCTATCAGCCAACCTTACACGATTGGTAATATGCGTTGTGATTATATTTTGATATCGAAGAATATGTTTCCATATTTATTTATTATGTGTTGACTTCACTGTAATGTTTTACGTTGAAAATTAAAGATGGATAAAATTAGAAAGTTATTAAATTTTAAGATAGAGTTAGGGCTTGTTTGGAAACCAGATTTGAAACCTAGGTTTTACAGATTCCGAGGTAAAACTTATGTTTTGAAAAGTGATTTATATTTGGGAAGTTATAGCTTTTACTGATTCCAAGGTAAAAAAGTAAGAAAGAGTGGGTAGGAAAGAGGAAAGTAGTAAAAAGAGAGTATGAAAGAGAAAACCTAGATTTTAAAACCTAGGTTTTCAAACTGGGCTTCCAAACAAGCCCTTAATGTGATTTAAGTTTTCCTTCAATCTTTATGAAATATGTTGGTAGGGATTTATAAATAATATTAAAGTATAATTACTTACATTTATGATTTCGGTTTCCTATAGAATATAAATAATGGAGAAGTAGAGAGGATCACAAATCATCAGTACCAAATAGTGCATGTATATAAAAAGCGAGAAATACCTACTTATTTCAGAAGCACCTTATCTTCTAAACCCTGTCTAATAAAAACTAAGATTATTTTATTGATGGATGGGGTAAAATCATTCTTCCAACAGTTTTCGAAACAAATACTAAATGACCCTGTTGTTACGTGTCATATCTCAAAATAAATAAATATTAAATAATAAGGAAAACGGATTTTTAATGAGTCCGTTTGGGAACGCAGTGGAGAAGTGATTTTATGTAAATCGAAGTAAATATATGAAGTATATGATCTTATTTTACAGAAAAATACTGTTGAATGGGTTTTTAAAACTCCCAAACGTGTTATCAAACATGGCCATTAACGAAGTTAATTAAAATGGATTCTAACTTCTCATGAATCCCAAGTGGCCAGAATGAGATTCTTAGACATTCAATTTCCATAAGAATTATCCTCATTATAAACATTATTAATTTGGTTCTATCCTCTCTTGACCCTCTCCAATGGAAGATTAATTATTGATCAACTCTCTCTCTTTCTCTCTGTGTGAACATTTCTCGACTTGGTTTTTATTTCCTCTTGGTGACATAACACAAACAATGTGTCTCTATACTTACGAGTGATTTGTTGATTTACTACAATGTGTCTGTTTGTCTCAGAATTTGCAGGATATAAACATATGCTAAATATTTTTTCTGTAAAACGAGATCATATACTTCACATATTTAATTTGAAGGTACGTACAAGTGAATGAAGCGGCGACATTTGTCTAGTGTGTGTGTATGCCATGCTTCTGAAAAGCTATAAATGACAATATTATTAAAAAGTAATGTCGTTAGTTAATTTAACGAAACATGCTAATTTAGTAAATATAAACGATAATTCTACAATTAAATATTAATAAAATATGATTACATTTTAAAATATAAAATCGATTACGTTATATAATTATATTATAACATTATTCAATTGTATAATCCCCATTTAAATTTGTTGATTCTACATTATATTTTTTATTAAATTAATTTAATGGTCTTAACAATAAAGGATCGAAATGCACTTTCAAAACTTAAATAATCAAACTGGAAATCGATAAGTTTAAAGAACTAAATGTATATGTCCTGTTTGGGAAACTACGTTTCCCTAACAGAGCACGCAAATCGAGATAAAACCATCTAGAAATCCATAAAAATCACTTCGAAATCCGTAAAACCATCTAGAAATCCGTAAACTTCCTTCTCCCAACGGAGTTCGGAAGCTAGTAAACGCTAAAATCTCCTTGATTTTAGATATTGAAATCCGTTAGGCCCAATTGCTGAAATATGAATTGGGCTGGATCTATTTTTCATTTTGGGCCTAAGTTATGATTTGCATTTAATTTTGCTCGAGTCCAACAGAAATTATCCCACATTTATTGTATGATAGTACCTCAAATCGAATTATTTCTAATATGAAGAAAAATATGTTTAGGGAAAAAAGATCAATGCTAATATTTAGATAATTCTTTAAAAATAATTGATTTCTCTAGAATGATACATACGGTTAACAGAGTAGAAAAATCTTAATAAAGAACACAAATTGAAGCCTTTTTAATCTTGAGAGAATCTAACCATTTATAATCAAATTCTTCTCATTTTTTAAAAAAAATTATTTTACTTACTAAAATCATAAATCATTTTATTAAATTAGATGGATTCCTGGATGGTTGATGGAATCCAAAGACGGTCAATACTGTAGCATTTAGATTTATAACTTTTGTCTTTTTTACCATACCCGATTAATAAACTGTGTTAAACAATAGAAGCTTAAAAAATATTTGCCATGTAACTTGTGAATATGAATAAATCCAGATTTTAGTGGGAAAAAATATTTTTTAATTTAAAACTAATAATATCAATTGTTCAAATGCCAATGCATCCACATCTAATCTCGGCTTCGATTTTCTTTGCAGACACGTCTAATTAATAAAAGTTTTAAATCCTTCATAAAAATTTATTTATCAAAAAACATTTTAATTCTATATATATAGTTGCCCTTTCATCCTAATTTTTATTATGATAATCCTAATATGAATCCTGCTAATAATTTGATTTCTCTCATTGGAAACATGATAACTTCACCGTATATCTTCAAAATTACATTAAATTTCATCTAACGACAGTCGTTGAATTAATTAATTAGAACAAGTTTGTCATAAATCAGCTAATTAGTTCAGAGCTAACAAATCTTATTACTTAACTTTGTGACAGTAATCTTAGCATAAGAATTCACTAATGAGCATATAATATTTTGATTTTGACACCTACTCTCTATAAATGCATTAATAGCTTCTCGTGGAAAACATTATAGCTTCATTTTAAAATCACATTAAATTTCAGCTAATAATTAATATAATGGAGTTTAATCAATAAATTAAAACAAAATAATTTTTCATAATAAATCGTTTGATACATGATACTCCTAATTAATTTATATCCATGGTAATCTTCTAATGGAGTATTAGTTTCTTATTTATTTCTGTATCAGATTCAATCATAAAAAACATTATATAGTACTAAAAGAAAATCCATTTTTTACCACTTAAATCAAGAATATTTGTGTGTAAGATAAAACTTCTTTCCATGTCTTAAAAAATTCGATCATCATCCATCACATGTATCTTATTTTTGTTTTAGAGGGCATTGATCACTACTTCCTCTAATTAAAAAGATAAATCATCCCAAATCAACTTATCATAATAATTAAGGAGGAACTGCTAATTCATTAATTATGTATTAAACTAAAAAATTTCCCTATTTAAATATGTCCAATTTCTTCTTCCTCCTTATTTCTCAATTAGCATGTTTGGCAAAACAATTATACAAGTCAAATACACGTTCAACAGTGTTTTTTTGAAAAACGAGATAATTTCTTTAACATATTTACCTCAATTTACGTAAAAGTATTTTTCTACCGCTTTCTCAAACGGATACATTATCCAATATGTACAATGACTGGCAAATCAGTGTAAAATTGCAAAAAAAAAAAAATAATAACTCTGTAAATAACTCATCTCTCTTCTGAAACCCACCCTGTATTTGGAATCATGCATATATATAGAGAGTGTGTATGCATGAAAAATTAGTTTTAATCAATGAGTTTGGAAAGAGAGACGTCATTTTCAGTATTAATAGTTAGGTAGTCTAAGAAATATATATAGTTCCAACTTAGCTTTTATTGATTCAGGTCAAAAAAAAAAAAACTTAGCTTTTATTGCGATCTGCATATTTAATTTGTGCATTCATATTTTTGAAGTCAACATCTATATCCCCAAACCGTACCGATATTATTAATCACATTAATTACCAGAAATTTAATTCGCACACGCACGCTCACTTTACCTTGAATTTTATTTTTTTAACGCGCCACTTTATCCATAATTTAAATAAATGGAAAATTTATATTCAAGTCTCAAATACAAGAATTAATGATTAAAAGGTCTCATAAATTCACAAAATTAATATAAAGTCCTAGGAATAGCTGCTAAAGTTGTTAATGAAGGTTGGTAAGGTTGTTAATAATAACATCAGCAACTACACATTGGACCTTATAGTAATTTTTTTAATTTATAAGACATTTTATTTATTAATTCTCTTATTTGAGACCTGAATGCAAATTTTTCTAAATAAATTTTAGTTGCTCCTGTCAGCAGATTATTATACTTTATTTGAAGTGTACTTTTAGAGAAGAACGTAGAATCGTGATGTTTTGAAGATGATGGGGAAATTGTTGTGTAACTTACCATGTCAATAATTAGAGACATTGCGATGGTAAAAATCTGTAGAATTAAGGTGCCTCCATTTTTGGCATGGTAGAAATGTACTGGCAGTTGCTAAATAATATGACCTGCGCAAACATTATAATTTTGATTTTAAAATAAATTATCGATAATAAAATTTAGACTATTCAAATAAGACCTGTGCAAAGATTTAAAATGGACAGATGATCTAAATTACTCCCTTCGATCCAAGGGTATTTACTTAATCTAACGGTAGATCTGTTAGATTATAAAGTGGGAGCAGTGACGGACTCAGGATTCTGATTCAAGGGGTCGTGTTCGAATATTACCTTGTTAAAAAAAGTTGAGTAACAGGTGGCCCAAAGGGTTATCGAAAAGAAAATATTACTCCTTCCAATCCCTGTTGTTAAAGCACATTATAAAAAAAATGAATGGTCCTTGTAATTAAGTTCTAAACTGGTAATTGCATTTTTTAACTGTCACTGTATTTATAAAAAAATCATTTTAAAATAAATTTAACTATTCAACTATGTTTTCCTAAGGAATTTTTTTTTCCATATTCACATAGATTTGGATTCAAGAAGTTGTGTTTAAACCGCCAAAGTGCATTCAAACACCAGCAGAAACACATGTTTATGGATTTATCATCATGTATAATCATGAGGAGGCATATAGATCAATGTGGTTAGAAGTAATTATGAATGAAATGATGGGGAAAGGAACTCAAAATCCGTAAAAAACATTTCAAAATCTGTAAAAAGTATATTGAAATCTGTAAATTCTTTTGGGATTTCGTAAATTCTTTTCGAAAGCTGTAAATTCTTTTCTCTCAACGGATTCCCAAATACACACAAGAGCAAAGTAGATGGGGAGAATAATTAATGGTGGGGAAGTAAGTGGGTGTGGAGTGTGTCAAAATTTCAGAGAATAAACATCAAACTAAGTCATATGAATGGTAAGTTAGGTGGGAGTCTTTAATAGTTACAATGGAAATTAAATTGGCCATTTAATGCTTTTTGTTAGGTATATTAGTGGATTGGTAGAGTAAATGGCCTTAATTGATTTCATGCATCAATTTAAGTGTAGGTGAATGCTCCTTTCAAGCATTCAATCCCCCATAACATAACTCCCTTTCTAAAATCATAATAAATTTTCAATGCATGGACACATTACTATTGCAGATATTTCCTTATATATATTGGTTTGATTATTTCATATGATTATATAAAAAAACTTTATGGGTTTACATGAAAATAAAACCTTTTTATAATTTTAAGAAAGATACTCTCCCTTCTATCTCTTTTATATCCTTTGGGAAAAAGGAGTTCACAGCTTCTGAGGTGATTTTATTGATTTCAAGATGGTTTTACTGATTTCAAGATGGTTTTTATACATTTCAAAATGGTTTTATCTTGGTTTGCATGTATCATTTGGGAAACGATGTTCTCAAACAATCACTAAATATGAGAGATATCAATTCACTTGAGAAAATTTGACCCACAATGAGTGTGTGTACGTGGGAATAATAGCAATATTAGTAGTGGTAGTAACAACAACAATAATATTTGGCATAATTACTTGTTGGGGCTAATTTATTGAAAGAAGGAAGAAAAAAGGGTAAGAGGACATTTATAGTCGTAAGGACTGAACTTGAATTTCTTCAACAAACGTTTTCAAACCAAAGTGTGTTGTTGCTTATGGAGAGTCATCTTCTTCATCTATCATATAATGCTGCCTCCAACAACATACTATGTGTATTTGAGAAATCCGTTGAGAGAAAAAAGTTTACAGATTCCGAAGTATTTTAAGGATTTTGAGATAATTTTATAGATTTCAAGATGATTTTTACAGATTTTGATATGATTTTTACATTGACTTACGTGCCCGTTGAGAAAAAGGAATTCCCAAACAACTACATTATTGTTTCACAGAATAAGTAGTTCAACCACCCATTAATGTTAGTCAATGCCAATTTAATAAAATGCTGCCATCCATTTTTCTTCACAAAATAATTAAATACAACTACGAGAATAGCAATTTGGTTCAAAAATGGAAGTAGCTTTAAATGCTTGATTCAGAGATATGTTCATCATGGATTTGTGCCCTTCCTCAAGGGAATAGTAACTAGGTAAAAAATTATTTACTTACAAAATAGTTAATATTTATTTTTAAATCATACCACTTAAATTAGACAAATAATAACATACTCTCCAAGTGTCATATCATCTGTAGTCTTTCTAATAAAAATAACTCTTAATATCTTTTCTTATGGATCCCACAAATACGTATTATAATGTGTTACATAGAGAGATATGATCAAGAAAAATTTATGTGATATGAAATTCATAAAAAAATGATAATTGAAATATTTTCATTGAAGATATTATACATAACGTGGTACTTCAAAAGTATGTAAATATTTCTTTTTTAGTTAATCCTTAAATATGACTCATTGTATTTTTCTTTTTCTTCAAAACCTCGTTTAATAAGGGTAAATTTGAAAGAATGCTTTAATTTAAGAAATATTTAATAAGTTAAATATTATTTTCTTTTTTTTAGGAATTCATTAAAGTGATTTATGTTAAGAACCGAGTGCAACGCGTTCCCATCGTTATTATATAAGTTCACTTGATGATGAAATTTTTTGTTCTAAATAAAAGTCTACTCATAGGGTTATTAATGATTGTTTTTCAATTTTACCCTCATTTTAATTTTTATTAGAAATAAAGAAAGATGAGAGAGGAGTGAGAATGATTTGTAAATTAAATGTGGAGAGTAAGAAAAATTATAAGAGTAAGAAAATTTTATTAATATAAGGCATTTTTAATTACATAATTTTTATTTCTTAATATGTAAGAATTAATTAGAATTGATTTATAATAAGGGTGGGAATGATATGTCTTCTTTTCATTTCCAATAATCTGGTTGTTTTTCTTTTTTATTTTGCTGGCACTGAACTTTACACCCTATTTTTTCTATTATGAGGCCATTTCCAGAATAAATTCGTAGTGCTTATATAAGCCATACAGAGATGATTATTGATTATTTTCTAATTTTGCCTCTATTACAAATTATTAAAAGGAGAATTTAATTCTTATTCAATGTTTTTTTATTGCATTTGGTCATTCAGTATCTAACCTTTTTTTAAACTTCTATTATCAAGTATTCGAGCAACTGATTAATTTAAATCGAGCATTTGTGACATCCTTATGTTAGCAAGCTATTTTAACAAAGTTTAAAATTGCCGCATCCTGGGTTCGAATCCAAGACTCTATATATACAGGTTAGACACTTTTAGCAATTCAACCAAATGCTTGTTAATTAGTTTGATTCAATATCTCTATAACAACTTAAATGTTTTGTTTTGATTGCTTTCTTTTTAATAAAAAAATTCGGATTATTTTAATTTCAAGATAGACTCAATGAATCAACTATTATTTTTCTATTATTTAACGTTACAATTTAAAGTTTGGAAGGTCATTCTGCATAAAATGATTAAGGTGTCATAAATTTAAATTTTAAAAGAAATAAAATTTAAAATTTTCAGATACACCATATTAATAAGGGGGCATGGACATGATCATCTAGTTCTCAAGAGGAGTAGGAAACCAAACTGATAATATAGTTAGGCCTTGTTTGGTACATAAAAAAGTCATAATGCATCCGCAAATGATAGATGAGGGATTGCATGGTTAGGCATGTGGAAAATGATACGTTGTGACATTTTATCAAAGAACAATAGAACTATTTTTTTAAAATAAATATTTGCAAATAAATTGGATAGAAAATTTTCTGCATTCTTAATTTTTTGAAAATATGTATGGGATTAGTGTGTGTATCCTATCATGAGCTTATTGATGTCATTATTTGTATAGTCAAAGTTTGAGCTCATTTGGAAACGCGGTAGAGAAAAACTTTTACGCAAGTCAAGTAAATATATAAAGAAGATTATCTTGTTTTGCGGAAAAACGCTGTTGAACGTACTTTTAGTGAGTATAAAAGCTCCCCCCAAACACAGCCTTTATTGAAAATAAAATGATGCATACTTGTATATCTGTGTACTGTCCTATCATGTTATTTTTGTGCTGTTTCTATCTAGATGGGCTGTATTATTTGATTATGGCAAATAAATGAACTGAGCAATTTAACGATAGGGTGTCAATATAAAATCAAAATGAGGATACCGAATTATCATTAAAAAAAATAGAATCATAAACAAACATGGGATGATGCAAAAGTATAGAACGAGAAAGGAATTATAATTAATATTGCTAAATGATTGGGATTTGGCAAGCCAATGAAGAATAATATATATATATATATATATATATGTGATCACTTGCATCACAAAGCTGACTTGTATGGTTTTGACCGAATCTGGTTTTGCTAATTGGTTTTCCTAAAGGCGGCCGTGCTTAAATGAATAAATTATTGTAAATAAATTTAGAAATTTTTAGATTATCTCGAGTTTGAACAATTGAACCTATATAAATGTAAAAAACCTCTTTGGATAGTTATTTTTAATTAAATCTGGTAATACGAGCATATAATACATCCTGATAGTTATATTAACAGGAGATGTAGATTTAAATCACATCCATCTTCCAATAATATTTTGGAGATAGCCCAAAGACACATACAAGAATCTAAAAACAAAGAGATAATGCTTCCTTAACAAGGCAATTGGCTTCTATGATCTAATTTTTGCAACGTGAATTATATCTATTTATCAATTCCGTTGGAGAATTTGGTTAATTTCTTTAATAATAGTCTTATTGGTATGAAGGTAATGTATTCTCGAATATTACCACCACATACCGTTCACCTCAAACAATAATAAAAAGGGAAGGTAATTGGACGGTTAAATTATTGTACTTGAAATTGAAATTGACAGTTGAAACGTTGGAAGGTAACGAGTGTGGGCACAAGTAATGACTCTTTATTGTTGGTTCTCTCTTTCCCTTTCGTGTTGGATAAGCCATTTCTTTGAATTCTTGGCATTGTCTCCGTTTGAAAACGTGGTAGATAAATACTTTTACGTTAGTCAAAATAAATTTATAAAAAAGGTTATCTCATTTAGCAAGAAAACATTGTTAAATGTACATGTGTACCCTCCAAACGTTAAATCTAACAGGTTGATGGTATGCAAATACCAACGTTGCATTTAAGTTCATAAATTAATTTAAATAATTGTGCTTAAGAGTTTGATAACTGCTATTATGTACTAACTCGTGCTATTCCATTTCTAAATGCAAGAAAATATACCTAGATAGAAAAATTCAATTAATATTACTTCATCTTTTTATGTGTATTATGAATGAACAACCATTGGAAATTCTGAATTTTCAACTATAAGTAGTAAGTAATTAGGCAAGCCTTTAAAGGAAGGGGGTGGGTTTTTTTTTTTAAAAAAAATAGATAACTGTTTCACATTTATTAAGAAAATAATTAAGACTACTAAACACATTCAAAATTCCCTTATTTATTATTTGACATGCTAATATTTATTTTTGAAAATAAATACCCATTTTTATGGTTTGACACCATCCACAGTGAATTGGAGGTGCTCTGTTATGATCTTTCGAGAAGCATGATGTCATAAAACAAATCTATTACGCTACCAAATTACAAGAAAACTATACAAGGAGAGAGTATAAAACAATCTATTAGCTTCGCTAATAAAAAGGGGAAATAAATTTGAAATATACATAAACCTGGCCAACATATCTTGATTAAATAATCCTATCCTTCGAACCACCTAGTTAATTTTATCTATCATTTACAGAATCAGCAGACATTTGTTTCCCCAGATGCAATTACTCCAGTATTAAAATCCTCAATCCCTCTCTCAGATTGATATGTTGAGGTCAATCCTAGGTTTCTTCATCAATGGGAAAGGAACAACCGACTTACACCTTGGACATTTGGGATTGTTCTTCGTTATCAGCACATATGACAAGCATCCAGGGCATCCAGCTGCCACTGGTGATGACATCAACTTCTCCTCACTCTCTTCTTCCTGAGCTTCCCTAATGGAGGACGATGAAGAAGAATACGATGGCGGCGGCGACGAACACGGCTTCCAAAACGAGTTCCGCTTCTTTATTGGCTCTTTCTCTGCCCTCTCAAGTGCTGATTTCACTTTGTCAAGTGTGCACACGCTCTGGTAATTATTACATAGCGACGACATTGGGGATGAGACCAGCTTCAAATCTAAGCTTGTTTCATCAAAAAGGCTCGGAGGAGCCATCAATGGCGAATCGAGCTTTAACTGTGTTGATGTGCCTTCATGATTCATTTGCACCTTTTGTTCAGACATTGAAGGTAAGCTTGAAGTGCGACACCTCTGAATGTACACCTTCCCTGACTGTAACCATGGACAAACATAACCAAATACCCATTACTAACTCATCCAAACAATACTAATCAAAGTAACTCATCCAACCAATACTAAAGATAAACCAAGAATTACATATGACACGATCAAGTCTTCTATAAACTTTTTTTTAATCAAAGCAGCAGGCACTCACGGTTTAAACGGCATGAGGATAGAAACCGTGACAACTTAGGATTTTTCACATGAGTAGATTACAAGGCCTTTGGTGTGATGTATAAAACTCTGTAGCAGACCAAAATTACAATAGTTCTTTCTATATGACATGGTTTTGTTGGAGAATATTTGTGGTAATAAACACATAATGAAGTGAAAATCAATTTATATTGAATCAAACCGTGTGTAAAGATAGGAAGAGCTGTGAAAGAAAGCGTATAACTTGGGAAGATGAAGGCCCTGTTTTCTAAGATATAAATAAACGCCAACGTACAAAAAAACGGATTGCTTGCAGACTTGCTGTTACATTAGAAGCCAAAAGATTAACGTGTATCAATAAAAATGAATAGTAGCACTAGTAATTTAATTTTTTTTACACATTAAGCGTTCTTTCACTCCAGTTTCTCAGCAGCCAATCAGAAGGCCACAACGTCAAATCACATAACTTCAGAATCAAGCATCGACAAAAAATATTAAAAAAAACCACAAATCTGAAAAGGAACCGCTTCTGTTGAAGAAATTTGTATGCAAAGCACAACTGAAAAAAGGAAATGAAAATTCCACTCGGTATCCATAAAAGAAGATCGGAGATGTAATTAACACAGTAACCAGTGGATTCATCGTTATCCATAAACCAGAAATTCCAGTAGGCTATCCAACAGCGATAAGTAATTTTCCGGGGAAACAAACATAAATAGAGAAATAGATTCGCAAAGCACCTCAAGGTCCAAGCGTTTCTCCCATCCACTAGGAACCGGTAGGTCAAGATCCAAATCCTGAGATTCGACGACGCACTTAGAGGAACCGCCGAGCAGGTCTTGAGTAATCAGAGCAACCGGTTTCTCGCCCGCCGAATCATTCACCGCTGTCCGGTGCTGGTCGTCCTTGCAGCCTCCACCTCCTAGTGTACGAACCAGATAGCTCACGTCGGCAGCCATTAATAGACCTTCTTCGTCTTCTTCTCCTCGGGGATTTCAGAAATGGGGAGGGAAGTGGGAGAGATAAACATAAATAGAAGTGATTGTGTTGTTCATCTGCAAGCGACTGCGATATATATATATATATGGAGTCCGTTATTTATTTAAAACAAAACTTTAATAAATTGAATTTATTGATTCTTATCACAGGAAGTTAGAAGGATGGCATGTACTATTATAACTATTGATTACCATAAATTTTTTTTTGGTAGAATATACATTTAGCAAGCAATAATTATTGAACCAACTGCTAATTAGTTGACTCAGCCTACAGAGTAGCAGGTTTAAAATATTTTATTGGCAAACAATTTATAAATATTTCTATAAACATAAATTTTGAATTTGAAGATATATCTTAACCTTTCTTAACCTTAAAATACAACCCACACAATCTTTTATTGAATAGAAAAAGTATATATATCTAACCTTTTTTAATGTTACATCCCATTTTAGTTTACCTTTTAAATTTAAAAAAAAGTATACTTTCAATGTTTTGTTTTAGGTTCATTTAAATAAAAATATTAATTCACCAAATTGAAAATGTGATTAATTTCAAAATTAAAGGTTCATAAAAAAAATATTTGAATTTAATTATTTAATATTGGTCATTTTTTATTTTAAAGTTTGAGTATATTTTATTAATATTGTAATTATAGAATCGTTGCTTAAATTTGTTATGCGAACATTTGTGAAATAAACAAAGTTAAAACTAAAAGATCAAGTGTACACATTTTATACTCAATATATTAAATTAAAATTTAATATAAATTTATAGAATTAAATGTATATCTTAATATTTTTGAATGGAAATCAAGCAGTATCCACTAGCCAATAACAAGGGCTAATCCTCCCTCCAAGTAAAGATTAACAAAACGGGTTTTGCATATTTCAACAAAGCATTTTACATGAATTTTATATCCGAAGTTGTAGTCAATATATCTAACTTTTATTAATGGATCGGTAGTTAAAGTTAACATTTTCAATTGTATGAGTAAAAATGCTCAATTTTATAACTTTTGAGTTTAAAACCACCCATCGATAACTTCTGTTTGACCTGTGTCCTTTCATAAAAAATTTTGAATTTTTTTCATTTAACCCATTTGGATACTATAGGGATTAGGATTTGAAAAGTTTATTAAAAGCGATTAATGGTTCATTAAATGTGAGGGGCAACTAATTAATAATGGGTAGTGGAGGAGGGGGAAGGTAAATTGTAAGTGATGTAAGCATTAAATGTGAGGAATGGTTGAGAGATATTGTTACCATTATTGCATCATTTTCAATCGATGCACTTTTTCTTAACCCCTTTCAAATTTGTGATAAATCTTATCTCTGTACCATTTTTTAATTTCTACTATATAAATGTAATAAAAAATTTATTTTATTTTATTTTTTACTTTCAGAAGATTAAATTAAAACTTTAACAGTCCAAATCATGACTTGTAAAGATAACATAAGAAAGAATCTCATTTCAACCTTATCACAAAGGGGATTAATTTTTTCTTGAATTTGTGCCATAATTAATGTCATTAATTGTCACAAATTAAATAGATACGCGAAATCTTAAAAATTTTGGTGGATATATTTGATCTGGAGAAAAGCTTGAGGGCTTAAATAACTTACTCCAAACCATTAAAACAATTTTATTTTTGGCTGAATTAAATATTCATTTATTAGTACTACTATTACTGTTATGTTGGGAACGTCACAAAAAAATTTCAATGAGAAATGAAAGCCATCTGAATGAATGAGAACATTAAATTACCATTAGAGCCAGTAAATGAAGATTGGATTGGACCTTGTGGAGGCACAGAGTCAGGGAAGTTTCAATTAATACATTCTGTGCCTGTTTGAGAATGCAGCAAAAAGGTATTTTTACGTAAATCGAGGTATATATGTGAAGGAGATTATCTCGTTTTGCGGAAAAACACTGTTGATCGTGCATTTAACTTTTCCAAACGCTCCACCAAACAAGATCATTAAATAGTTTCAAAAAATGACTTCATTGGCCTTGTATGAAGAATAATGTTAACTTCCATTCTTATTATAAGAGTTACATGAATAATTTTGGTAGATTAAGAAAATTAATTAAATTGGTTACTCACTTATTTGTAATAAATATAAATTGATTTTTCAGAGTACCCTATTTTGTCTTAACTCCACCCTTAAATATAAACTTCTTAATGTATGCAATCAATGAGATCAATTTAGGGAAAATATTATAAATTTATATATAAAGTAGATTAAAATGTTATATTAACCATGTTTTACATTGATTGGTGTAGGATTTTACATTTATTAACCATGTTTAAGAATATTTTTTTTCTTAACCCATTAGATGTGTGGCTTAGATATTCTAAAATCTGGCTAGTGTTGTGGTATATTTTCTTTCTTTCTTCTCATTATAAATTAATTGTTTACGCTTCTTTCTTTCTTTCTTACAATGAAACTTATTATTCTATGCTCATTGAATTTGCAGGTAATTAAATCTCTCTGATCTAATTATAATTCCCCCATTATTTTTTCAATTATTTCTGTTTAACTTTTTTGGGTAAAGTTTTCGGTTCAATTTTTACTATAAAGTGCACTGCTACCCAATTAGTGCATGCAGTGCTTGTTTAGGAACATCGTTCCCCTAACAGTGTACGTAAGTTAAGACAAAATGATCTCAAAATTCGTAAAAATCATATCGTAATCCATAAAAACAACATTTAAATCCGTAAAACTATCTAAAAATCCGTAAACTCATTTCTTCCAACGGAGTTAACAAACACACGTAGCTGTTAAACAGACTGGGCATATAGGCAATGCAATTGTTATTTATTTTTTAAGATTGAGGATATTATGATTTATTACCCAAAATCTTAAGAAAGTGCCCTGTAGAAAGATTCGAGAAGTGTGTGTATTAATTTAAGATCAGTATATTTTTATTACCCAACATCTCTATGTTTTAGGGTTTGTTTGGGAAATCCGTTGGGAGAACGATCACAGATTCCGAGGTAAATATGTGAAAGAAATTTTATCTCGGTAAGCGCATGAATGGATTTTGAGGAGGCAAACGGCCTCCCCAAACAAGCCCTTACATTTTTTGGGGGCCAAAATGAGAAAGACAGTTTCTTGCATACACAACCATTTTTTAATATGTATATCTAGTCTTATCCATTGTTTATACAAGGTAATCAATAATAATGAACATTTAATCATCTCATAAAAATTAGGAAAATGTGGCTAAATCATTAAATTTGTTTGAAAATAAAATAAAATTTTAGATTTACCGATATTTAAAATTTAAAGGGAGAAAATGTAAATTGACCTCTCAAATTTTCACTGAGTGGTGGGTATCTAAAAATTTATTGCTACTCAATATTGCCAAATAAAAGTTTTCAAAAAAAAAAAACGTAACGATATCATCCCATTTAGGATTTTGTGAGCCAACATCTAAATTTGACAAGAATATAATTAATTACTCACTTTGCAATTTGTAATGAAATCCACTCCTTTGCCATTTATTGGAAAATTTGCCTAGAATAGAAACGGAGTAGGATAACATATAATTAATTTTTGTCTCATGTATTTGCTGTGAGTAATTAAAAGGGCACATCAAGTTTTAAATGCATCATTTAATTCTCGCAAGAGCCAGCTCACTTGGGATTATCAACATTATTCTTGATTCAACATTTGGAATTTTACAAAATACCATAAATTTTTATTCACATTTTGACAAGTGATATTACTGCATGGATTTAGGAATCCGTTAAGAAAAAAAAGTTTACGATTTTTGAGAAGAATTTACGGATTTTAAGATACTTTTTATCTTGATTTACATATACCTGTTTGGGAAAAATTTTCCCAAATCATGTTATCGATAAGAGAATTTATTTAGTTGGTGATCTACCGCTACTTTTGTAAGCATTCTTTAAACTTGAAGGCATACATTATCATTGATGAAGCCCTATGATCCAACTCACCTGAACTTTTTAATATAGAAAAATGCCATCTCAAAATATTTATGGGTCCAATTTCTTGTTGTAACTTCTATATTCTTTTCTATTTATTTCATTTCAAAAAAGGAAAATAATAGTTTGAGAACAGAAAATCTATTTTCGTTAATTTTTAATTGAGATGTTAACTGAACATAAATGTGAGGAAGAAATAGGAAGAGGAGTTAATTAATGTGGTTGGAAAACATTTATGTTAGAAACTAAATGCTTTCGTCTTTCTTTGGTAAACATTAAATAATGATATTGAATGCTTATTAATACACTTAAGCAATGGAAAAAAATAAAAAAAAGAAAAGGCAATAAATAGGCCTCTTTTGGTGTTCCCTGCTTTTCTTAGATATTGCAGTGAGATAAGGCAGTTAAGATGAACCATAGAATTCAGCACTCCTCATTTAAATTCCATCATGATTCCCCAACCCCGTGTCTATTTGAGAGAGTGTTATACTTCTCAAATATACGTTCGATAATATTTTTTATAAATTAAAATACTTTTTTTTATATATTTACCTTGTAGACAGTAAAAGTACTTTTTCACTGTTTTCCTAAACTGGCCAATTGGGGGTGTTTGACAACACTTCTGCACTTTCCAAACGCACGTTAATATTATTTTTCCATAAAACAGTATAGTTCCCTTCACATATTTACTTCAACTTGTGTAAAAGTACTTCTCTATCGCGTTCTCAAACGGATCCAATATTATTGTTCATTTGCTATTTGGGAAGTGATTCCCAATCACATTGCAGGTAAGATGAGACAAAACTCCTCTCACATACTTACCTAGGAATTCATAAAATTGTCTTCCCAACGGATTCCAAAATAAATACAATTTAAATTAAGATGTTACTTTTTATACAATTCCACCCATGATTGCGTCAACATTAAATACTGTTTTGATTAATATTTTACCATTTACAAAAAAAATATTGTTGAACGCATGCTTGACTTTTCCAAACTTGGCCAATTACAATTTTTCCGTAACAATAACACCACAAAAAGCATCAATGTATCAGAAATTACTGTAATATAAGATATGACACTCCCTTTTAAAAACTTATTTGACTTGACACCCTCCATTTTGTTGGAATCTCTTCTTCAAGGTAATAATAAAAAGGAAAACTTAATTACAACAATTAATGCTTTATTAAAATTACGAAAATAATTTGTTGGCACAAAATAAAAATTGTGAAGATAATAATTTTGACATAAAATAAAAAAATTCAAAACGATAAATATTTGAAGAAAATAAATTATAGAAACATTGGGGTGCTGTAAAATGTTTTTTTTTTTGGAGTCTTCTTGCTTCTACAATGTAATCAATTCGCAACAAATAGCCTTAAATAGAAAACATGTAACGATGCAGTTATCTTCTTTGCCTGTGCAGATGGCCATTAACACAGTACCTAACTTAAAATGTCCCATTTAATGTATGGCCTTTAATAGTTAAAAAAGTAGTTCTGTATCATTAAAATAGTAAAGATTTATTACTATTTTTTTTAAAAAAATTACCTGCTATTAAACAATCAATGTATTTTTTAATCATGTATTTTAAAATTCCTTTTTCTTTTAAATCACGAATCTTTGGGTTTATTTTTTGAATTGCAAATTGTATTCAATTTAAACGTGCCTTATCTTTACTTGTTTGATATATATGTGTGTGTATTTACAGGAAAAAAAAAGAATTGTGCTATGTAAAATTTATTGTTTAGTTTTCAAAATATGTTTTTGGGAAATTAGAATAAAAGACCTAAAAAATAATATTTATTGGAAAGGACTATAAAAACTGTAATTATTAAGAAGGACAAAGTTACCCCTAGTCAAATCTTTAACAATTTTTCTTATATTATGCATTTAAAAAAAATTGTCAATCATCCATGTAACCATTTTTTTAATTTTTTTACCTTTTTAAATATTTTTATCCATGTAATGAATAATTCAATATTTCTTTTAAATATATTAATATAATCAAAAATTTTTATCTGGTTTAATTTATCATGATATTTTTTTACCAAAATAAAAAATAAAGTCATTCTATACATTATCAAAATTTTCAGAAACTCAAGTAAGAAAAATAAAATATTATGTAAATAGTGTTAAAAATTCTAATATAATAATAAAAAATTGATAAGATCTTACTGTCAATTTTTCCTATGATCTCACTATTAGTTTAAACTATTTCAAATATAAATTCAAAAAAAATAAAAGTCTAGAATATCACCCCAAAAAAATTCTAGAAAATTTAAAAAATAACCATACAAAAATAGAAACTTTTCAAGAAGATCAAGCATATAAAAAACAGAAAATAGGAACTTTTCATTTAAGAATAATTTAGTATTTTAAATTTATATTTTAGTACCTGGTCCTTCTAAGTTACCGTTTTTATGGTCTACTCCAATAAATGTTATTTTATCTTGGTACTTTACTAGTTTTCCCTATATTTTAAAATTTTTAAAAACATCTTATTAAACACTTTTATTCCTTTTATCTTAATGTCATTAGTTTGTTTTAAAAAAATGTTGACTTCTTAAATTTAAATGGTGATTCTACAATTAAATACCGGTGAAATACGTTTAAATTTTAATCATTTAATACAATCATTTCTATATTTTAAAATTTAATCATGTTTTGTTATAATTGAATTGTAGAATTAACATTTAAATGTATCAAATCAACATTTTATGCTAAATGAAACTAACAGTGTTAAGGCAAAATATTGACAGTGCATTATTTAAACTCAAGAGACTAAACTAAAACTGGATTGAAATTTGAATGACTAAATATACACTTTTACCTATTAAATAGACTTACATTGAAGATTAGAAGAATATTTGATATCTGGCAGCCAATTTATTTGGATAAAAGAGGTATTTTTTAGCACCAAAATAAAAATAGGTCTTTTTAAAGAAGAGTTAAAATGTCTTTGTGAGTATGTATGTGGTATTCCCTATGATAAGGAAGAAATGGGTGTTTGACAACAACTTTTAGTTAGTTTGCAGTCAGTATCTTTTAGTAACTCTTTTTCAAAATAAATTTTAAATAAAAAAAGTCATCTTTAGCAAATAAATGTATTATGAATTCAACGTTTATTCAAATATAAATGTATTCTAACAAAATGTATTTAAGACAAAATGTATTCTTTTAACAATTTTCCGAATCGGTAAAAAGACGTTTGTTTTGAACAAGGGACTTGTTCATGGCTAATGTTAAAATGTTGTCTTTATCATTTTTTTCTAAATACAAATATCCTTCTATTCAAGTCAGTTCTACAGTTACTGGGTTCGTTTGATAAAACGGTAGAGAAGTACTTTTACAAGTCAAGGTAAATATATGGATGAGATTATCTCCTTTTATTAAAAACACTGTTGAACGTGCTTTTGAGGATGACAAATGTGTTGCCAAATGGTGCAACCGTAAGACATCAATGTGAGTATCTATTTATATTTTAATTCCCGGGTTGTAAGAGACTAACGCTATAGACTCAGAGCTTGTTTGGATATAAGGTTGAAAATAGCTTTTACAGATTTTGATGTAAAACTTAGGTTTTGGAGAATAAATTTTGAAAAATAGCTTTTATAGATTTCGAGGTAAAACCTAGGTTTTGAAAAGTGATTTATGTTTGGGAAGTTATTAGTTTTTACGGATTCCGTGGCAAAAAAGTGGATAGGAAAGAGGAAAGTAGGAAAGAGAAAGAAAGAAAAGGTAAAAAAGAGGAAAGATGAAAAAGTATGAAAAATAAAACATAGGTTTCAAACTGAGATTTTGTAACCAAAATAGCTTTTGGGAAAAAAAATTTTGCTTGAAAAAAATCTCAATTTTAAGGTAAAACCTAGATTTTAAAACTAAAGCTAGATTCTAGAATTGATCGTCAAACAAACCATCAATCAAGTTGGCAATTGTTGTCATTTTTTTTGGTATACGGCAATTGTTGTCATTGACACTAATGGTTGTCGTTCGTGATTGATTTGGTCCAGAGAAGCGTGATGCATTGGGCCTCTTTATTTTCTATTGTATTCTATAAAGTATATAAAAATGGATGTAATGGATACTTTGACCCCAAAATCTTACGTTATTAAATATTTAAATATTTGTTAAAAGAATTATTCATATTCAATCTTCGATAATATCTTAAATATGATTGCCTTTAGTAGAGGAATACTTATACATTTAAAAAAAATGTAAATCTGTACATTTTAGCTCATTCTTAATATCAACAGGGTCCGGTCCAGCGAAATGGTTCAGCCTCTCATATGATAAATCAATGTTTAAATATTCACTAAAAATGATATTCACATTTAGTATATAATATTGTCTCGAATTGAATTACTTTTGCTAGGGGAATACATGTCCCTAAAAAGACTCACTATTAACCCCAACAATTGTTATTAAATAAATTTTAATTAGGTATGTTTTGCCACAATTAATTTATTAAGGTAATAGCTCAAACAAGGTTTTGGATTCAAATTCATAAAGGGAAAAGGAAAATATTGTATATCCAAGTTTTATGAATTAAATAAATTTGTTAAGAGAGTTATTTCTATTTTAAGAAGTTTAAATATTTTTTTTGTCTTCCCCCTAAATCAAAAGGTTTAAATTCATATATTAAAAAAAAAGGTTCACATTGTTTTTTTTTTTGGAATGGAAAAAGGAATATCTGGGCCCAAGCAGTTCGTCCAATTCTGTTTGTTGCGAATGGAGGCACAAATTCCAAAACCCACCGGACCAATGGTACAACTCTCTCCGAATCTCCTGCGAGTACAACCCTTCTCCTTCGCAAAATTCTTCCTCGTTCTTGTACTCTTCTCTGGACTCTGCCTCAAGCAGCTCTTCCTCTTCGCGAGCAAGAGCCAACCTCAACAAGATGCAGATCTTCGTTAAGACTTTGACAGGAAAGACCATCACTCTCGAGGTTGAGAGCAGTGACACCATCGACAATGTCAAGGCCAAGATTCAGGTTCTTCTCCTTTGCTTTCCCCAGCTCCACAGCCTTTTTTATTTCCGGATAGGGTTTCTTACGGTTGCTTTTGAGTGGGATTTTGCTCGACGTTGAGTGGTTTTGGTGATATTTGATTCCTATTTTGATTCCCTGTGATGCACAAGGCTACCCGATCAATAAGGGTTTTGATAATGAATCTGGTCTTTTCGGGAATGTCATTTAAATGCAATAGTTCTTGCAACCAAAACCTTTTTGTGTAGCGAAAATTATTAGCTTGAATTATTCTTTGGATTGAGCAAAAGCTTGGGCCATGGGCACTATGTTAAGGCTCGACTCTGTGCCCTTGTCAAATTCAAGCTGTTTGAGGGGTTTAGAACAACAGTACTCCAGCTTCTGGTAACTTGTTTTTAACACTGGATTCCTCTTGTATGGTAGGTTATTGTGTGTGGGAAATTGTTGCATGTGCATGCGTGCATTTCTTTCGAGAATGTCAGTTTATTCAAAGCTGTATTATAAAGGAACTAAAGATGTTCCTTTAATTCCATTCCTGATGAAGTGAAATCTTATGAAAATTGTGTGCATGTACTTGTTTCTTGAAACTTACGGCCTGTGTGCATTTCTTTCTAGAATGATAGTTCATTCGTATCTGAATTATAGAGGAACTTAAGATGTTACTTAAATCCCATTCCTGATTAAGTGAAAACTTGCAGAATTTGTGAGTGTGTGTGTGTGTACTTTCGAGAAATACGCGTGCGTAGTGTTTTTCTTTTGTTAGTAGTGGGAGGTGAATTCGGCAGGTAGTAGAATTTGACGGATTAATTATATATCTGTGTGATCTATATGACATCATACAATACTACTCACTTCACAGGATATTCAATAATTTCTAACTGTTAGTGGAACATTTATTTACAGGACAAGGAAGGTATTCCTCCTGACCAGCAGAGGTTGATTTTTGCTGGTAAGCAGCTGGAAGATGGTCGTACACTAGCTGATTATAACATCCAAAAGGAATCAACGCTTCACTTGGTTTTGAGGCTTAGAGGAGGAACCATGATTAAAGTGAAGACTCTAACTGGAAAAGAAATTGAAATTGACATTGAGCCAACTGATACTATTGACCGAATCAAGGAAAGAGTTGAAGAGAAAGAGGGAATTCCTCCAGTACAGCAGAGGTTTGCCCTTTATTCACCTTAACACCCAATTGGACTTGAGTAATTCACTGAAATATATTTTTACCTGAGGTGATAATTCTTGAATGATAATGTTTGTGTAGCCCTCTGACGGTAGGCATTCATATGTTTATGATAATCTCTTTCTTTTCATCTTGCACTAAAAGATAAATATGCGCAATACTGGGATGTTATTGGTTTATTTTCTCCCACTGTTAAAGTTGAATGGGCCTGGTTTTATATGCTAGTCTTGTGGTTCATATAGGGTAAGTTTTCATCTTGTCAATGGCATGACTTTTGACAATGAATTACATTAGAGCTTTTCTTTGTTTATCCCCCTTATCCTCAACCAAAAAAAAATTAATGTAGCATTTGTTCTGTTTGTCTGTGTGAGTTATCTTTTCAATTAAAAGATAAGTTATGTGAAGTTTAGTAATTCAAATTTGTTTGTAAGGATTGTTCATTTTCATTAATTTCTTCCAGCATTTGGATTAAAATATTCTGGCAATAATTACATCATTTGCTTGTTGCCGATGATGTTTATATAATTCCCATGGACTGTATCTTCTGAACGAATTGTGCGGTTAATCATGAGAAATTGTAGAATTTAGTTTTTGTTATTCTACTAGAAAGATTGCTGTTGCTTATTCTACTCGAAAGATTGGGAATTACAATATTTGCTTCTTGCTGCAGGCTCATATATGCTGGTAAGCAGCTTGCGGATGATAAAACAGCTAAAGAGTACAACATTGAGGGTGGTTCTGTGCTTCACTTGGTGCTCGCATTGAGAGGTGGCATCCATTAAGTAGGATGCTTTTCATGTCTAGGAGGAACTCTTCGAGGCGTGTTTATCTCATGTCCATTGTTAACATCACCTAAAAACTAGTGGAATTTCAGTTTCAGTCTGTCTCTGAAATAGAACGTCTTATAAATTTGCTTTGTTCCTAAACATTTGTGGCAATATCATTGGTGTAATCCAATTCTACGTGTATGCTCTCAAAGCCCAGCAGCCGATGTCAAGAACTTTTGAGCTGTAAATTTCTCCCATGGAATTGCGTTAGATGTTTATGCTGGGTATAAAGGTAACTGTCAGACATGGCGATCGATTGGTTGCCAAGGAATTTGGCATCGTGATTATGAGAAAGCTGTCTCCTTCCTTGCTCTCCTTACCATTGTTCTTTTCTGTTTTTTTTGTTTAATTTCCCCCTTCTTTATTCTGGGCTCATGCAGTTATGTTATGGGTATTTTGCCAATATTTTAGCTTCTCTACATCGTGACCATTGGGAGGGCTGATTATTTAGTGTCAAACAGGATCTGGAACATGGTTACATGGGTTGATATCTGCTCTTATTAAAAAAAAAAAAAGGTTCGAGATCTTAGCATTTATTCGTTGGAAATGGAGATGGGGCTAAATGAAATGGATTATTTTAGTTGGGCCTATCCTGCAACTGTTTCAGTGGGCTGAGATAATCGAGGTTGTGGGAACTTTTAGGTGTGAGTAATATATTTACGCCATTGACGGCTTGCCATGTTCAACATTGGTATGACCTAAAAGGAAGGGGGATTTCACCCTTTCTTTGACTTGTGGGTGAGTCCAACCCCATACCTAAAATTTATATATATAAAAAATATATTTACGCTACAATGAGGTTGAATTTAGTGGAATATATTGAATCCCATTAATAGAAGTGCTCGGCAACGTTTTAAATAAGATTGTTCCATTTGAATGATTTTTATGCTTGGCAAAAAACAATTTTCTGCAAGTAGCTCGTCAAAATTTAATTAGTGTTGCAAAATTATAAATGTTTTATTGATGCCAATACAAGGGAGGATGCAAATAAATTAAGATAATGTTATTTGCTTGTAAATTAAGAAATAAATATATATAAAATTTAGAAATTTAGAGAAGACCAAGGTCATTTTGATGACCTGGGATTATAATTTAGTTTCTTTGATTTTTTTGTTTAGATTTTATCATTTTACTTTAATTAGAGTCGTTTTTTTTTTGCTTACTATCATGCGTCTTATGCATCAACCAATTAATTTTTTTTTTTTTTGCTTTAAACTCATGGGACTGGTTTTGACTTTGGCAAATTCTTGAAACCCAACTTTTGCCCAGAGACATGACTTCGATATATGCTGAAATGAAGGATACAAGCATCGTGTCCAAAGTTCATAATTGAAGCGATTTTTTTTTTAATTTGTCTTTAGTCATCAGCTACTCGACACATTTTAAACTCTATTACTAGGTGTTTAAGCAATCAATTAATCCGAATCGAGCACTTATAAAGCCTTTCGGGTGGCAAACTCTTCCAACAAATTTTAATAATGTGCATTCAATGCTCAAACCCGAGATCCTGTATATAATGGTTAGGCATCTCCGTCAGTCCAACCAAACGCATGTTGGTGAAACAATCTTTACCACCAATTTTTTTTTTAATTTTTTTTTTCAGGTCTTATAATTTCACTTGATTTTTAATAAGGTCAAGAAACCTAATTAATGAGAATAAGGTTAAACCATATGAACCTAACGGAAAGGGAACGAACAATAAGAAATTGATTAAAAATGGGGTGAAGTTATTTAAAATGTTGAAGTGGTGATGACATATTGAATGGAAAAGGGAACGACAATGTGTGATGTCCAACGAATGAGTCAGAGGTTTCAAATGTTCACTCATAATGTCGGTTTGGAAAACTGTTGGATGAATTACGTTTGTTCAGAATGCATTTTGGAAAATAAAAAATTGTTTAAATAAATATTGTAAAAGTGACATTTTATAGAAAATGAAAAGAAAAAATGAATCTGATTAAATAATACATATATATTATTTTATATTGTTATAAAATTAAAGAAAAATAAAATGACAAAAAAAAATAGGTGAAATGTCCCATGTTGCAACTTAACATATATAAATCGTGATTTGAAATGCCCCAGATCACGATTTAGAATTTTTACAATTAGGTCACGACCTGAAATATATTATGGGAAGAATGAACTTTTTTCTCATTTTTTCTTTAAAATGCATTTTACGCCCAGAATGCATTCTGCTCACTATCAATCCCAAACACCCAAGGATTGGACAAAATGCATTCTTACTTAGGAATGGATTCTATAACCTCTAAAGGCACTTCTTCTCTAATGCTTCAAGCCGTCACCATATCCATTTACCAACTTTCCTCAAACCCATCAATAATATTTCATCATCTCCTTCCTCTTGTCTCTTTCTTCTCTTGCTTTGCCTTCAAGTTACATGTCTCTCTCTCTCTCTCCCCCCATACATATATATATATATATGTATGTGTATATATATATTCCTTCAACTTTTTTTTAATTACAATGCCTAACCACGTCAACAAAAAAAGTGTGGGAAAAAATAAAAAATCTAAAATATTCGATTAAAAGATATTGCATTTGAGGTGGCTGGGAACAATTTGATTTATTTTGTTCCCTCAAAAAACAGATGCAACTGCAATTATTGAGCAAAACGACATGCTTGTTGGTTTAGAGGCAATAATGATAATAATAATTGTTTAATCAACCAATTAGAGCATAGACACCAAATATCACAGCTTAAACACGAAATGTAATGTTGATGAAATGAGCCATATACGTGTCCTATCTTGTTAACGATAGCCGATAGATACACGTTTAGTTTTCAATGTATGTGTTTGGAAAATCCGTTGGGAGAAAGGAGTTACGGCTTTCGAGGTGATTTTATGGATTTTGAAATGGTTTTATAGATTTTGATATGATTTTTATATGGTTTTTACAAATTTTAAAATGATTTTATCCTGATTTACCTGCATTGTTGACAAAAAGTAAATGGGAAAAAATAGATTTCACATTTGAGGTGATACAAAACTATGAGAATCGATCAAGTGAAACAAAAATGAAAATTGTTTTTTGGGAGATTTACTGTTGAATCTCAAATAAAGGATTTATTTATCAAATGGTCCCAAATTTTAAAATATTTAAAAAATGGTCCCATTGACAACACAAGGTGTTGTTAATAAGCACATGGTGTTGTCAGGGGTTGTCAAGTGACAACACCATGAGCTGTTTGGGACCATTTTTTAAATATTTTAAAATTTGAGACCATTTGTTAAATATCTTCACTATGTGGGACCTCACAATAAATCTCCCTTGTTTTTTCAATGATTGCATTGGCTGTCGGTTTGACTTCTAAATGAGGATGGCACTTCTTGTCGGGTAATGATTGTAAGGCTGCGCGTAGAACATGCCTTGACATCCAACCCGAGGTTTAATCTAATATAGATCTCGGGTTATACAAGATAACCTGCAATTTGATTCAGATCAATGTCATCTTAAAGTTGGGTTGAACTGAATAGTACACCTAGACTGTTTGGACTAGTTCAAGGACCTCAATGAACTTTTTATTTTTCTCCTTTTACAAGAGGTAAAGCTTTAATATAATAATACAAAATTAATATAAAAAATCTAAAATCATATAAAACACACCTCAAAATAATAAAATTTAAGTATAAATCAATAGTTTTTAGTATTTAACAATAATAAATATTATTATCATCATAAAAATAAATAAATAAAAGGTCACTTAGGTAAGATTGGACCTGATCAAATGTTATGAGCACTTGATTGTAAACTCAGTCCAACTCTAACCCGATCAATATATCTAATTTAGTTTAATTTGATTATATTGTTTATTTAGATCGAATCGGATCACTTCATGTTAAATAGATCAAACTAGGTTTTTACACACCCCTTGGAAGAATGTATTGGTCGTAATTTTCTCATTTTTGGATTTAAGATCAAAATTGCATGTATGCTATTGGTTTAAAAATATTGAATGCATAAAATATTGCTTTAAAATATGTGGGGCTAAAAAATATTTTAGGGTTATGAGCCTTACTCAACCTTTTTTTGTGAGGAAATGAATTGTGTGTTTGGTGTTGGTAAATTCATTAATAATAACTTTGAAAAAAAGAAATGGACACACAATAATACTATGTGCATGCTTGAAAACGCGGTGAAAAAGTATTTTTACATGAGTCTAGATAAATACATTAAAAAGATTATCTGTTTTATAAAAAATATTGTTAAATAGGTTTTTAATTTTTTTAAACAAAACGTGAAACAAGTCATGTTATGTCTTGTCAAACATAAACTCTCACCAACTCAATCCTTAGCACTCGTGGATGCATGCAGACTTTTGATGAGGTTGCGTTCAAAACTACGAAAAAGCCCTCTCTTCTACGTCACGCCTACGCAATCTCATGTGTCATCGATCCCTCCATAATACACATGCTCATCAAATTATTGATGTTGTTGGTTTTCTGGTCTAAGCAGAAAACAAAAGAAAAATATCATTTTTAACTATTTTACCAAAATTAAGAAAAGTAGTCAAATCACTGATGATTTTTTTAAATTTTTTTTAGAAAATGATTAATGTTCCACCCTTTTATGCAAAATATAGAGTCCGTTTGGGAACGTGGTAGGAAAGTACTTTTACGTAAGTTGAGGTAAAAATGTGAAGAATATAATCTTATTTTGTGAAAAAATATTGTTAAACGTGCGTTTAGATTCTCCAAACGCAAAGCCAAATGGGGCCATAATGATCATGACTAGACATGAGTGTAGTGGATAAAACTCACTTTATTTTTATACCTATGATGTATCTTCTTTATGTCCCTTATTGGCATTGTGTCCATTTAGGAGTGCGATAGAAAAATACTTTTGTGTAAGTTGAGGTAAATATGTAAATGGGATTATTTTATTTTGCAGAAAAATACTATTAAACGTGCGTTTGACTTTTCCAAATGCTCTAACAAACAAACCCATTAAAGATTAAATCTTTCCTAGAGTACGAAGGACAAATGATAAACCCCTTATAATTAAATTTGTTTGATTACCATGATAAGAAAGCATGATAATGTAAAAGCAATGGCTTAATAAGAAGACATGAACATCATATCATCATTGATAAGAAAAAATGGACAAATAATAAACTCACTTTATTAATTATTTTATAAAAAAATCTCCAAAATTTCCTCTCTTATTCTCTCTCTCATTGGACTACTTATTTAGTTTGGCAGTCGCTTAAAGTCATGAATGGCAAGTGAAAGCTTACTAACCCAAAGGGAAAACATGTCAAATAAATTAGGTACACAATGATAGGAAAATGGCTTCTTAATTTGTTTAATTTTCTAAACAAAGACTTGGAGCCATTATTAGTTTAATTGATTAAGATCACATTCATTTAATTGATTCAGAGATTTGATTAATTAGAGTGTTGTTTTCATGTGGGGTAACACTGATTATTTATATTCCACTATATGTGTAGGTAGGTAGGATTAGTGCATTAATTGCATAGGCCACAGTTCTTGCAACTTTAAATTATTGAAGGTTTTGCTAAAAATTTCTTAGTTTTTTTTATCATTTTAAAATTTCTATTATTTTGAAAATCTTAACGTTCAAATCCTTACAATTCCATCTAATTTTTAATTAGCCCCTATAGTTTTAGGTTACGAATAAAAAGAAAAAACTACTACTATCACATTAAAAATTATGTGAAACACTATTGCTTTCGGTTCTAAATGTGAAAGCTTAGTATAGGGTATGCTTTATTATAAAATATAAGAATTTAATCAGTTTTCTCTTCTAAATTTATAATTCATTTTTGAACATTTTCTATTCATTATACATATTATTAAAAGTGTTTTATATCTAGGAAGTAATTTTCACAACAATTGATTAAAATTGGTACTTTAAGAAAATCAATCACATTTTGTATAAAGTACTAAGTTAATTAATTCTCTTAATATTTATGAATTAATTATTTTTAGTTTTTATATTTAGATTCGGATGGAGTGTTATTTAAGGAAAAATAAAATTCTGTCTGTTATATTTTTTGTAATAATTTGGACCATTCAAAAGTAGTTCCTTCCTTACGTTACATGCCATCAAGCTTACGACATTTTACTATTTACAATAATATATTATTTATATATTGCGAGTTGGTAAGAATATTTTAAGGGGTTCCATGCATGAACTCATATCCTACCCTATTGACCTGTAAAAATTTAGCCATGTTAATCATATTTTTAACATTATTGTGAATTCATTTTTTTTAACATAAATTTTTTTTACCATCGATCACACACTAACATTTTCGTCATGCATGCATCATCACCCTTGCAATTAATTATCGATATATTTAAGACATTAATTAAAAACATGTATAATTTGAATTTGTTGAGCCTATATATATATATGAATTAAAATTAGACTTAATTAGGAATAAATTATTACATTTTTGTTGCAAAACATGACAATATTCACTACCAGAAAAATGCTATTTAGCGACGGAAAAATTCATCGTTAAATGGCTATTTTTCATAAAAAAAGCTTCATTTAGACGGAAAATATTAGCGACTCTTATTTTAGCGACCGAAAATAGTCATTGATATTTTTCTGGTAGTGATGATTGAAAATCATACCCAATTTTCCCTTTAAATTAAGTATTTGTAGTTTGAGATCACTAATGTTAAAAAAACTTAAAATGAAACCCAATAATTACATTCTTTGCTAAATAATTAGAATTTACCAGTTTATTATTATAGAAAAGGCACAATTGATGACTTAATAGTAAATAGGAGGATAAAGTGAAATTGACTTAATAATAAAATAATCATTTGGTAGTTATTTTACGTGCTGGTGTGTCCAATATATATAAAATTTGTGTAGTGGAGTAAAAAGCTAGATTACATCAACATCATAATGAATAAATGAAAATGAGGAGGAATTATATAATATAAATACAAAGGATTTAGACACAAATTAAGTTGTACAAGGGTGGTGCATGGTCCTGTGACTAGTTATGAATTATGATTGGAGTTTTCTTGAAGGAAAGATATATATAATTGTGGTTCAACCTCTCTCTAGCTACTCCCTACATAACCCATCACATAATAATTTTTTTAGGTGAAAAATTTTTAGGAAAGGGGTTGGACTCACCCAAAATCCAAAGGTAGGACACTTAACTCATGATCAACTGGGGTCTGTCCTTCTGAGCATTGGAATCGCATAATAATTATAGTCAACATATCATATACCAAAACCGAAAATGAAAGCCTTCTTTCACTAAACTATACACTTTTTCTTCCTTCAAAATAAATCCCAACCATAATAATTCTTTAATACTAAACTCATATTTCTTAATTAAAATTGATTACGACTGAGTTCAGTAACTTTAAACAAGTTCTAATGTACCCGCCAATTAGTGAAATTTAAATAAAAAAATTATAAATGAAACTATCATCTTTATTCTTGAATAAACAAATGAATTATTTAATAATGATAATAAAAGTAATATAGAAATTATACATGTTATATATTATAGTTAAATTTTTACTGGATAGAATAAACTAGTGGCTTCCTCCATTTGGACAAAATAAGGAAGAGCAAGGCAGCTAGTCCACGAAAACATTGTAAAGTCAAAAGAAGCCATAGAGTTTGGCTGCCTTACCTACATTTGTACTTTATGAGCATTAGTTCTTGTTCTTGAATTCTTTCCTCAAGCTTTTAGATTCATCTAACCATGAAAAATGTGAACAACTTTATATTTAACATTTTTTAAGTACATATATCATTCGAGATATTGTTGAATATTAAATGTGAATATCTTTTTCAACGAGGATTTAGACTTTATTCCATATGTTGTGAGGGACTAGTTTCTTCCATTATATATAACTCATGCCGATTATATTTGATGTATTTAGGGTTTATTTCCCATCACTTTTGAAACTTAGGTTTTGACCCAAAACCTAGGTTTGGTCCAATTACAAAATTTTTTCTAAAAAGTTATTTTTTACAAAACTTCATTTTGAAACCTAGGTTTTTTATTTCCTACATTTTCCTCTTTAATTTTTTTCTACTTTTCCCCTTCTTTCTTTTTCCCTTTTCATACTTTCTCTTTCTTTCTCTTTCATCTTTTCTACTTTTTCTTTCTTCTCTTCCCTCTTTCATACTTTTCATTCTTTCTCTTT
>JANTPZ010018606.1:0-37084 GCA_025593235.1 Vachellia pachyceras | reverse complement strand
AGAGGGTAACGGTGCGGGTGGACCCTCCGGACGCCGGCGAGGTTGCCGGTGGGCTCCCGCGGCGAGGTCGCTCGCGGAATGGCTGTGGGAGAATGTCACAAGTCCCACATCGGAGAGGCTCGGGAGGGTGCTGGGCTATATAAACGGGTGCGCTGCACACCCTCAAAAGACGTCTTTTGGGGGAGAGGGTAATGGCCCCGTGACATCTGGTCGCCGTGAAGCCGCTGCTATGTTTCACTCGCTGCTTCTCGATTCATGAGAGTTCTTGGTTATCCCTGAAAGCTTGTCGTCATGGTTCTATATAGCTTTGTGGATGTTCAGTGCAAGAGTTCTTGCAGGTTTTATCTTCATATAAACTTGTAAGTTTTAATTTTTGTTTCTATAATTCTGCTTTTCCTTTTGTTCTTACACAATTTTAGTGATTACAGTTTAAATTTTTTTATATAAGCTGTACCATATATTATTGATATGTATGATCAGAAATGGATTTAAATGTATTCAAGCATTCAACTTTATGCATAAACTAGTTTTGAGGCTTTAACTGAAGAGAGTGGAAAAGTGAAAATGTTGTTGATTGCTCACTTGAGATATACTGATTTTCAGTGGGAATAAAAAAGGAACTTGCTGCCGCCAAGAAGATGGTGAGTGTATCTATAAGTTTAGCAAAGCATTCTAGCATCAAACAAATGCCTATTGGTGTTTTTAATTGATTCAGTTGTTTTGGGGGGGCAGATTGCTGATAGACACAATCGGGAAAGAGATGCATGTAAAAAAATGTTTCAATAACATTTCTGGTATGTGCTAACTATTTTTGGTGATAGATCGTTTAAGTTTTTAGAATCATCTGCGCTAATTGCTGATGTATTGTTGACAGATTTATCTTGCCTTGATGCATTTTCCTGACATTTGCCCTTCAGCTTAATGTTTTCAGCAGGGGAAGACAACTTCACCCCCTGGCAAATACAGTATAAAATTTTTGAGGTTTGAGTTCATTGTTGCAAAGTGAGTGGGAGTGAAGCTCAGAAGGATTGAAGGAGAAAGTGGGTTTTTCAAAATGATAGTGATAGCCAAACTTTTATTTTTGTGTCCTTTTTTTCTCTTTTTTTCCTCATGTTAAAAAAAAATGCTATTTTAGTAACCAATTTGTGGTTGATACGACAAATTCTGGGTTGGCTAAAATACTGTCTTTTGGCTCAAAATTTTTTGATTACTTCGAAAATCCTGATTTTTGTTAAACCAAACTTTTACAAAGTAATGTTCTGGGTTCCATTACACATTTTGGATTGTGCAGATTCTGGTTTACAGTTGAAATTTTTGGTTTACTGCAGGTCAATATTTTGATTATGGAATTCTCTTTATGCATGCAAATAAAATCAAGCACCTTCTTTCCCTATATAAACAGATTTAGTTCCCAGCCCCTTTCTCATTCATGGCCTCTCCGTTATCTCCCATCTCGACCTTCATTGATTCAAATCAAGTAAGCCCATGCTTACATCATTGTCGCAGGTGTCTATGGCTATGTCCACTTCATGGGTCATATTCTTGCTTATCTTTGTTTGTCCTCATCAATTCCCTTGGACTATTGCTCCACAATCTTCCATACAATGAGCTTCCCTAGTGTCTTCACCTTCAATAACATGATTCGATGCCTCGCCAAGGGGAATTCACCTCGTGACTATTGGTCCACAATCAAGTAATACTTTATGCTTCTGTTTCTATTTGTTTGTCTTTCAGTGAGCCACATTTTTTTTCATTAAGCAACGAAGAGCTATTCATTTTGCATGGCTTTCTGGTGTTGGTATTTACCATGGGAGCCTAAATTTTGAGGCACAACATAGGTAAAATTTGACTTCGTATTGGATGTTACACATTTTAATTCTGTGGATTCTGGCGTTTCATAGAATCCAAATATAACCTTTTTGTTTTCCTTTTGTCAACTTGTGCAGTTCTACAGATGGGGATGAAAATTTTGTTGAAAACAAAGTACTTTTGAATTACTCAAAATTGTCTGAAGATGCGGAAGTAGTTAAATCAAGTTCTATGGCGTTGTCTGAATTTCATTTCTTACTGCTCAAATGCAAAGTGTTATATGGTTTTGTGTACACATTGAGTTCCTATCCATTTTGTATTGTAAAAGGTTGAATTTGTAATTCATTGCTACTCTGATGTAAAGTGTACTACTGGTTTTATTGTTTTTTATATCATTTGGTTTTGTTGTACAAAGTTAAAAGTTAAAAGGTCTTGGGCTCGAACCCTGGGAAGTCCCCTTCTGGGGGGCGACCCCGGATTAGTTTGGGTCCGAAAGGATCCGGGATATCGGGGGTTGAAATGCCCTTTCCCACTCAAAAAAGAAACCAGAAGACTTAACCTGCAGTCTCTAAAAACAAAGCATCGACCCATGAGACACTACTAACTGAAAAAAAGAAATACATCCGCGGATCACGTGCATATCATATACGTATGACTGGTTACATGTTCTCCTTTTTAAGATCACTGTACAAAAAGCAGATTGAAGAAAGAAAAGCTCAAGAAGGAGGCGCATATGCAATGATAAGCAGAACTTATTTTATATGTATTAGAAAATTTTATTGTAAGGCTTAGAAAGCCCCAAATATGTTCTTGTACATTTAAAACAGAGAAGAAAGGAGAGAGAACTTGTGACATGGCATTTTGAATGTAAATGTATAATTTTTGGGATTATATGGATATAACATGGTATTATATAAGATGGTTTTAATTATTTTGTTACCGAATGCTAGGGTACTAAATGTGTGCTGCTTGGGTAGTAAATGACAGCTAGTGGGGTAGTAAATAGATTCTGCTTGGGTAGTAAATGGCAGCTGGTGGGGTAGTAAATGTGTGCTGCTTGTATTGTAAATGACAGCTGGTGGGATAGTAAATGTGTATTGCTTGGGTAGTAAATAACAGCTAGTAAATTAGATCTGTTAAGGCAAATGAAGTAGCAACTTCCACATTTCATTACCGCACAATTTGTAAGTTACTCATATACAGCAGTCAATAACAAAAGAAATTTCTATAGTAGTTTTCAGTTTGGGCAACTAACATCTCAAAAACAGCAGCATCTGGTAACAGATCAGAGAACACTAACCTACATCTCTATTAAAGTAAACATCCCAGAAAATTGGGTTCTTTGGGGGGGTGTTGAAGATGAAAAATCAACCACATAAAATTATTCAACTAATAAAAGACATGTTTTGCTCCTTTGCTGACAATAAGTGCAACATGTCTATTGAAAAACATGCATAAAGTAAGCTAATCCACATGCTAGTTTCATCTTAAGAAAAGAGATAAGTTATGAAAGAATGGAAGGATTCTAGTTCCCTCAGGCCCTCCTCCCAAACTTACTCTAGCCATTAAAATAATCTAAACAAATACTCAAAACTCAAAACATGGGAAAAGAAAAATGACATGTACAGATTGTCATTCATTTTCAAGTTTAATATTTCTAAATAGGTTCACAATACATAGACATCAATTCAATTATTCCCTCCATTAAATGATCATGTCAAAACCATATCAACCACATGAACAAAGAAACATTCCGAAATAACTGAAAATTCATATCCTTTGACACCTCCTATGATGCACCAATTATGACCTCATCCACATAGCGGCAAGCTAAACACTTAGACTTCTCATTTCATGATAGGACGATGTGCTCCTCCACTTGCACTATAAAGACATTAGCAAAATATGTCAAGATTGTCCAACACCAACAACCTTAAGCATTTAGAAGACTTGCACTATAAAGACATTAGCAAAACATGTTTCACTTATTGTCAGCAAAGCAGCAAAACATGTCTTACTTTATGCATGTTTTTCAACAGACATGTTATGCATGTTTTCAATAGACATGTTTCACTTATTGTCAGCAAAGCAGCAAAATATGTTCTGAAATCATACTTTATTGTTTGCAAATAAAATAAAAATCAAGGATTGTGAAATTCCAAAATAAAGCTACCAGCAAACATGGAAGCCACTAAAGGGGGAAGAAAAGTAAAAACTACAGAGAAAAAAGAGGATGAAATTTAGTTATTAAATACATTCATTCAACTGCTATTATACTCGGGGAAAATGATAAAGGCTAATTGCTAGCATTCAAAATGCCAGGATTCCATTGCAAAATGCTCAACCAGATAGATAGGCCTACGAGCTGGTAATCACACAATGAATAAAACTAGAAAGGTTGCCCAAAACATGAACTATAGTCTTCACTAAGAATAATTGCGACAACGTCAAAGAAATCAGGGCAAGCTGAGAAAAAAAAAATTGCACCCAAGGCCAGCAGAAGTGCAAGAATCGGGACAAGCATGCAGAGAAAATTAACTTAGAGACATAAAGAAGAAGGTCGAAACCTGAGGAGCGAACAAGACCGGTGATCGAGATCGGCCGAGACCAGGAGGTCGACTATTCGCCATGGGATCGACTGAAGCAGCTCGAACAGGAGGCTGAAAAGTCGGCGCGAAACTGCTATGGATGCCTAATTCAGCGGCGGATCGATCATCGCTGCCAATGGCTTCATCTTCTCTACCATTGGCGTTTCCCATGGATTTCCCAGAGAAATGGCCGTACAGATCGACAAGCAAGAGAAGATCCTATAATTGCAGAAAACGAGAATGCAAGAGTAAATCTCACCTTTCGCCTCAGACTCCTTCTCAAATCACTGGAGGGTATTTCAGGCTTTTACTAACTGAAATGTGTTACAAAAAAAATCTCATGAGACTTGAGATTAATTATGAAAATGTTTGGAACCTTTTTGTAGTTAAATAGCTTACGTGGGACTTACTTATCATTTTCCCAAATACTTTTGATAACCCAAAACGAATATGGACGTGGCTTACAAAGTTGGCCAAGCACCAGGTAGTGGGTTACTTTTTTTTTTTTTTTGAGTTGGCAAGCTACTGCTTGCAGGCAGGGATCGAACCCTGAACGCATGCCACAAACGGGCAGCCCAGCGCCACTCGCACCACAAGGATGCCGGCGGTAGTGGGTTACTTTCTGAATAAATGAAGTTGGCAAAGGACACTTGGTTGGACAAACAAAAAATTAAACTAATTCGCAACAACTTATAAATTATTTTTACCCTTATTAACCCAATAATTTTCACAATATAGCATCTTGGCAATATCTTTTAGTGTATGAAGCATTTGACTTAGAAAGCCTAGAAATGTTGGAAGGCCTTGCGCTTGTTTCCATTTCAAAGTTTTGAATGTGTCCTATATAACTCAAAATGTTAACACCGTTATTGTGAAAACATTGTGTAAGTAGCTTTTGAATCATATCGCAGAAGGCTTATTTTCACAATTACCATTTATACAATTTCCTTGTTGGATGGTTATTCATGTTTCCATCTTTATCATCTATGAAGCATCGATCTCTCTGTTTAGCTATCTACATTCATCATATCTTTCTTTTCTTGTTCTGCCCACTTTTGCTGAATAGCCATGGGCATAGCCAAATATATAACATGCAGAGCATCAAAAGCCCTCATGTTGGAATATTTGTGATTGCAGCCAACAATTGGCATCGACATCATCGGCTTTAGATTAATGAGAGAGCATTAATTATAACATTGAGATTACTGAGGTGGCAAATCATCAGTTTGACATCTGTGAAGGTGCTTAAGTAGCGATTAAAGAAGGTAAAGAGCAGAACGAGACACCATAATGATTTGACAATTCATTGCTTACGTAAACCACTGTTATACAGCTTTATTGTGTGTAACCACGTAGCGGCATTTTACTTGACTCGTAGATTGAATTAGTAAATGCCTCAATAAGGTTCAAAATCATAAATTTTTGTTATGATGATTTTGTCTATAAAATATATTATGATCCTTAATTTAAACTTTTAAAGATTAAGAAGATCATGTACAACTTATTCAAAGTACAGAGAGGTTTTGTGCATTAAAACCAATTTAAAAGTTATGGAGATTCGGTCCGAGTTGGACCGAGTTGTCATGATTGGGTTCAAACCCCCACTTGGACTGAATTTCTGGCCGAGTCGGTTCGGTCCGAGTTCCTATACGTTGGTAAGGAAGCATGTAGACTTCCTTTGCCAACTAACTAATTATCATTCAATAAAATTTTACGATTAAATTAATTGGTATATATGGAGGGTAGATGGGAAAAAATAACCTAAAAGTTTTATGAATGGACATTAATCATACAGTAGTTATTGAGGGATATTTTGGACTTGAAAATTTTAAAATAGGGCATTTTCACTCCTATTGTTAAAAATGTTAACGTTGACTGTTAAAATTGAATAACTTTAATATTGAGGGACTAACGGTCAAAGTTAACATTTTTAATTGTAAAAATGAAATTGTCCCATTTTAAAATTTGTGGGTCCAAAATGACCATTTGATAACTTCTATATATAGAGTGCTTATTTAAAAAAAACTATCGGATTATTTTGGTCCCATAATCTATATATGTATGCGTGCATGCATGCATACACACACACATATAAATATATAAAGCAAAACAAATTTAAAACTTTCTGCCACTTTGTAAACATAAGGGGAAATCCAAAAAAAAACTCTTAAATTTAGAAATATAAAAAAATCATATGAATGAGCAAAAAAAATAGGTTCAAAAGAGAAGGTAGGAATCTAAAATTTCAAAATTTAAGAAAAAAGATTAATTAACCCTTAAATAATATAATATTATTACAGAAGTTCTCACTGAATTTAAAAAATATGGTCAATAAGTTAACCAACTTAGAATAATGGTATCTGCATCCAAGTGAAGATATTATTAAAATTATTACAAAAGTTATCATTGAGTATACAAAGATTATCAGTATATTAAGTAATGTTGTCAATCAACTCGAAATGAGGGCAGTCACACCTAATTGTGGATATTGTCAAAAAATCATTACACAAGTTGTCTCTTTGTTTAAAAAATTGATCAATTTGTTAAATAATATTGTTAACCAACTTAAAATGAGGACACTCACATTAAGTAAAGATGTTGTCAAAAACATTATAGTAGTTTTTACTAACTTTAAAGACATGGTCAAATGTTAAGCAATATTATCAACTAATTCAAAACAAGGCATCCACACCCAATCAAAGATGTTGTCAAAATTATTACAGAAGTTGTAACTCATTTTCAAAAGGTTGCAAGTCAGTTTTGTCATTTTTGGGCAATTTGATTTTTTCAACCCAAATTTTAAATATCAAATGCCTACATTCTCGCCTACTTATTTTTGTGCTTATTCATGTAACCTTTTTGAGATTTCTAAATTGAAGAGATATAAAAAACTTAAAAGATAAAATAACAACAAATTAAAGTATAATCGAGGAACAATATCAACTCTAAGCATATCTTCCTCCAAAATCCTTCTCAACTGCAATGACGGTTGAATAATCCAATTAGTTGAATAAGATCATTGAAAAAAGCTTTAGCAATTCAATCATCTGCTATTTTTTGTGTGGAGTCTAAGAAATTCATAAAAATAAACTTGATTTTTTTGGGGGCGAGTCAATATTTGGTAACAACAAATACAAAGGCTAAATACTTTTCAAATTAAAGATTTCACGAATATAAATTCATCATAATTCAAATTCTTAAATTTGTTGGTGAAGTTTTTTTAAGAATGAAATGGCACTACAAAGAAGTTCATACCTGATGGTTATTTTTACATATCTTCGTTGGTTGCAGACCGTTAAATAAGGACACGTTATGGTTTTTCCCTCATAACCTTCAAGTATTTCTAAATGCTTGACAGTAGTAGGAATGAATCATCAATTACTTAGAAAATAATTGAGTTGTATCTAATAACTGTCAAGGACTGATGCAGCATTCTTTTTATAAATAGGGAAAACTGATTAGTGTAGTTTATTACAATTTTTACAATAGTTGATACTATTATTGGCCTTCGCCATTTGATGATATTTTATTTTTAATCTTTGTAGTAATAAATCGTGATTTTTCATTCATATAGTTTCATTCGTTCAAAACAGACCGGTAAGCCATCAGATGACTAAGTGGGCCCAAACATTAAACGCTGGTCTCCATTGTTTTATAATCACTAGGGTGTGGCCAAAGGAGTTTGGTACAGATGGTAAGGAACGGATCCAACTTCCACAAGGAGGTGGGTTCGATTCTTTCTGCCATCGTGAGGACTCCTTTGGTAGGCGATCTCGTAAGTCCCTTGTAAGTGCTCAAAGAGCCTTGGGGGCAGGTCCTGGTCTTGGTGGGGGACAGGTGCGGAACCCACCTAAACTTTGTTGTAACAAAAAAAAAAATAATCACTAGGGTGTGAGTTTATGCCCTTTGCAACCTATGTGTTATGCGGTGTGAGTCTGTACAACCTGCATTTTGGGATCAGGACGTACACCCTTATTATAGGGCTTGCATATTTCCACCCTTATCGACAAGTCATTGAAAGTTCAAACGAGGGCACAAAATTGGCTTTCTATTATACATAAAAAAGAAACAACATGAAGCAGAGGAACACCAAAGTAGAAGCGTTCGTTTGTTCGGAATTTTTTTAACAAAAATAGACAAAAAGAAAAATGGAAACGAAAGAGGACAAGATTCTGCAGATTTTAACAGAAGATTACATAGGTTGTCTGTCATATGCTTGTCCCAATTTCAGTGTCGTGCTCTAATTCTTATCCCTAGAGATATAACTGCTTTTTTTTGTGTTCATGATTAATATTAGTTGAAGTCATCTGATAAACTGTACAGTTTTCTTAGTAATTTCCTATCAATGACCTTGGCCATATCTTATGTATGAAGCTTGTTGAAAAGTCATTAATTTGGGCAGTAACTATAAGCACAAATACATGAGGTGGTATTCCATCTTCATTATCTTTGGCAGGAAGAAACAGTAATGCCACTGTCATGGGAAAGAAGGGAAGCTGCTTTTCCGAAATCAAGAGAGTTTTCAGTCACCACTCCAAGGAAAAGGTAGTCAATGTAAGCGCCCTCCAACCTTAGTTATGCAAACAAATGTTAGTTGCTTGCTATTTATTTATTTTGGCTTCACCTAATTCCTGTTTCCTCAGCTGTTGCTGCTAGTGGATGCCTTTTAATTTCTTCCTCGTACGGTGTCTGCATCATTGTTTATATATTCCCCAATATGGTAATCTCCAATCCATTTCATATTCCTCTCAATTCTGAGTGATGCTAATTTGGGGGGCTTTTCTTAAAAGCATTTTACTAAAAGAAACCATTTTTTGTCAGTACAAAGCATATGCGTTATAGATCTGTGTCAACATGAGATTGTTTTAACTACACTAGGGTAACTTTTTGTTTGTTGATCATAAACCATAATGTATACCTCATACGAGCACTTATTACTTGCCCAACCAAAATTGTAATAAAGAAGGGTTTAAAGCCCAATCACAATGGCCACTCAAAATTGAACTCCAACCAAAATCCTTTTACTTCACTTCATTGGGAAATGTAAAAGCAAAAGGGCATATCCATAGTACATTAATACTCTATATATATAACTTACAACCTACAAAATTGCCATGTTCTGTGCTCTATGTTATATACAAGACCCTTGCTCAAAAAAGGAGGATTTGGATTCCCTACTACATTTAGTCTTTTTGTATCCTAAGGAATCCAAGTTCATTTAGTCTTTTTCCCCTTCAATAAGCATAAATATCATTGTTATTATTGACTATGTTAGAATTATTTTCCAAGTTCATTTTGTTATTATTTTCTGTTAGAATTTCTAGCATCATGTCTGACAATGTGGTGTTTTGCTGGCAGATATGGCCCCATATTGAAAAGCTGGATAAGGCTTGTTATTATTGACTCTTTCAATGAACTGATCACAATTGCCTAAATTTGAGCTCAGTGATGCATGTAGATAAGGCGTCCTTAGTTGGATGTTATCAGAGTCCATGTAAAGGGCATCTTCATACAACGTTTTAGCTTGTTGTAGCAATTTCACCTTCTCCTTGCTACTGGATGGCCTCAAGCGAGACCTTTGCTGCAAGGGCACACCCCATCTGAACAAAGTTTGAATCAATCTCTGATACAAGGAATTATCTAGAAATCCTCTAACTAACCAAAGGAAATGACTACAAGAATAAAAGTGAGAGGCTATGAAAGAAGCAGTTTGTGCTGGGTAATCAAATGGAAAATAAACTTGTAATGAAGTTAGTGTCTAATGTCAGTGTCCCTTAGACTATGATGCGTGTATCTTTTGAAATACCTAAACTATGAAATATATGTTTTTGGTTATGTCATTGATTCATTCAATTTTATTTGATGGTAAAAAAAATTATGTAGTCATTTTTTGAATTTTCTAATACAAAAAAATCCAATTTTATTTATAAAAAACACTTTAAAATGTATGCAAAGGATATGGTTTTCCTGCATAATTTACCTACAGAATTTTCCTGTGGATTTTACCTACTGATTTACAAATTCACAGGAAAATAAATTTCCATTAACTTTATACCTCATTAAAATCCATAGGAAATGTTTTTTCTACAGATTTTTAGCCAAAATTTACAAGAATAAGACATTTTTTGTAGTGTTTACAAATATTTTGGGTGGGAATTTAAAGAAATTTTTCTGCAATGATTTTTGTGAATTTCATGTCGAGGTCCTTGTTTATAAAACATTCTTTATGATATTTAAATATTGACAGATATTTTGTTTATTATATGGTAAATTGACCCCATTCATGCTTAGAAATGTTTGAGATTACTTATACAAAATGTTTGTTACTAATAGCAGTACTCCTGGGCACGTCATGGTTAACCTTGAGCTCTCTTGACACTGGTGGATATAGTACTTAGGCTTGATATTTGTGAGCTTCATTCCCACGCTTATTCATCATGAGCCTTTTACATATGCACTTGTTTCATGGCTTTGAGTTGGGTACGATTACTTACCCTCATGAACTGTTTGTCCACGCATGTTATTTTGTTCTATTTTAGTCCTAGAAAAAGAAGAATTGATACTTAATGTTTAACAACCAATTTCATTAAACATATTGTTTTACATTAGACATATGTAAAAGAAATAAGAAATGTAACTCCTTACATTTTTACTACTTAAGACTCTAGCATGATATAAAAAGAATATATAAATCTTATCAGTAGAAGTATACCATGGTTAAAAAGGAAAAAAAGTCCAATAAACAACACATTTTTTGTGAAAAAATATTAGAGTGATCTGAACCTCTAAAAACTTGTAATTCAAACAATTTCAACACTTTGAATGTAAAAAATATTGCAAAATAAGTTTTCAAAATGTTTAACCCATAGGAAATAGTCCAAAAAAAGGATAAAAAAGAAAGTTCAATTATCAAAACAGACATGTTCCTTGAAGACTTTTTTTATGAATTATAAAATTTATCCCATAGTTTATTTAATATCCTAATTTATAATCCTTTATTATGTTAAACGAAAAAAGTGAAAGAATCAAACAAAATTTAGATAGTCGAAATACAATTGTAAAGCATAAAATGTAAGAGGAAAATGTTATAACTTGAAGACTAGAGTACTTCATATATTGATATATGATCACAATTTCAAAATATTACATGTTTCATATACAGAATAAACCATGGAGAATAAAAATGATATCAACTACAACGTGTATATAAAAATTATTGAACTTGTGGTGCATCTAATAGTTTGCATAAGTATGACCTTATTTTTTTCAATGAAGTCAAAACATCAATCATGGTGATTCGTGTTTCAGGTGATTCAGTGCAACAACTTAATGCCAACTCAAAAATTGATGATATATGCAGTAATATATTACTGATATTTGGATTCCCTTTGTGCAGCAAATTGGCATCTAGAATGTCGATGATTGAATGTGGTGTTGATTTGTAAACCCAATCCTTCAAATCTAGACCTTCAACAAACATTTCATCGGTTGGCTTCTTTCTTGTAAATATTTCCATTAGCAAGATACCATAGCTATACACATCTCCTTTGAAGGAAATTTCTCCTTTCAATCCATACTCTATATGTAAAAAGAGAATACAAGGCATAAATTTTTATTTTATGTCACTAATAATTTTCACATATATGAATGAAAAATATATGCCAATGATCCAATGATATAAAATTTTAAATAGAATAATTAAAAATAATGAATTAAAATATTATATTAAACTATTACCTGGTGCCATATAGCCAATTGTAGCCAATGTTTTTGTATAAGTTTCCAATTGTCCTTCACTTAATAGTTTAGCCATACCAAAATCACTAAGATGAGCCACCATGTCTTCATCTAACAACACATTGCTTGGTTTTATGTCACAATGAACAACTACAGTAGTAGTACCATGATGAAGATACTCCAATGCATTTGCCACATCGACCATTATATTCAACCTTTGTAGGATATCTAAACAGTAGTTATGAGAGTACAACCATCTGTCAAGACTTCCATTTGACATGAATTCCATGATTAGAGACTTGAAATTATCATTTGAGCAGCTACTAATAATCTTAATGAGATTGCGATGTCGTAAGTTGCATAAGGCAATGCATTCACTATCAAAACTTCTTAGGGCTTCTTCCAAGTCTGAATTAAATACTTTAACAGCAGCTAATTTTTGATTTGAAAGAACTGCTTTGTACACTAATCCGAAACTTCCAAAGCCAAGAAGATTACTCTCATCAAATCCATTTGTTCCCCGTAGAAGGTCATAATATGATATCCTAATTGGTGTCTCTAAATTTACTAAATCCCTGTTGCTTGAATCCTTAACAGTACCCCTCTTTTGCTTTACAAAGATAATACATGAAATAGTTAAAATGACAATCACAATGGGCAACAAGCATTTTAACAATATCAACATCACTTTACTTGACATGTGCTTGTTTTCTTCCTTACATGAGGGGACTTGAAGTAGGGTGTTCCCACAAAGATCTTTATTCATCATAAAAGATTTGGCGGTAAAATTTTGAAAAGGCCCACCATTTGGAATTTCTCCACGCAAGAAATTGTAGGAAAGATCAAGATATTTGAGATGGAGTAACAACTCTAAGGACTTTGGAATTACACCACACAGATAATTGTGGGAAAGATCCATGGACTCTAAATTTATCATACCTCTAAGAGATTCATGAATAGGCCCTTTTAATTTATTGTGAGCCAAAGATAGGGTTTGCAAATTTTGCAAGCTACCCATAGTTGAGGGGATGCTTCCTGAAATTTGGTTTCTTGAGAAGTTCAACAATATAATTGCTCTCAAGTTTGATACCTCTAGTGAAATGATTCCACTTAGTGCATTGGAGGATATGTCTAAAACCAAGATATCTTTAAGACTCCAAAATGAAGAGGGTATATGAGAAATCAATTTGTTAGAGCTAAAATCCAACTTTCGCAAAGAAGTACAATTCCCAAGACATCTTGGAACCACTCCTGAAAATATGTTGTTGGCAAGATACAACTCACTTAGACTTTTGAGTTGGCAAAGTTCATTTATAATGGACCCTTGCAATATGTTGTTGCTTAGATATAAAAGTTGAAGGTTATGCAATTTGCTAATTATATATGGAATTGGCCCCGTCAAATTATTTCCACCCAAATGCAACTCAATCAAGTTTGTTAAATTTCCGAGTACATTGGGTATTGCTCCATAAAATTTATTCAGTGGCAAACCCAAGTGAATCAGCTTAGAAGCATTGGATAAACTGTTTGGAATTTGTCCAATTAGTTCATTCATCCCTAGCCATAATCTCTCCAAGTTGGGAAGGTTAATTCCTAAATATGATGGGAGAACGCCAGAGAGGGAATTATCACCAAGGTGTAACACTGTCAGTGTTGAAATGTTGAATATAATCGAGGGAATATGTCCATTCAAATTGTTGCCTCCCAGATCTAACGTCTGAAGTTTGATAAGATTGCCTATACCCTTGGGTATAAAACCTGGAAACAAAAAATGAATATATTGACTTATGAAAAGAAATCACAATATGTAGGGGATTGCTTTGCTATCTCGATACCTTTACAAAAATATTTAAAAAAAGAAAAAACTAATAAGAATAAGAAATAATAATATCATGCTTATAAAGAGGGTGGTTCAAATAAAATTGAATAATTATATAATACATTAAGCATATTTTACTGTTTAATTTTTGAATAATTATTTAATGGGAAATTAATAAATTTGTGAAATAAGAAAGAAACAACTGAAAATATTGAGAAAGGAAAATTAAACAGGGAAATAATAAGTGGGTGATATTACACATACATTCATATATATATATATATATAACATGTGGGGACATTATACATACATTATGAATGAACGTAATGTCCAAAAACAAAAGCCTCATTATAGTTTTACTCTGCTAAACAAATTTGATCTAAAAGAGGGAAAAGCAAATTGACTACCACAAGTTCATGATATGATCTTTTTTATTATTTACGGATTTTAAAAATGTATACAATATTAATGAAATGATGAAAAAGCAAAATATCATTTTAAATTTAATCCATTTGGGAAAATGATTAAAAACATCTAAAAGAATGAAAATAAAATATAATAAAAATAGGATAAATAATTTGAATACATCATTCAATTGGAAATTTAGATGAACTAATAATATTGGAGAGATCGTATTGGCCTATTACATCGGGCATATTGCATTGTATTTTATGCTTCAATTCAATTTATTTTGTATACAAATAGGGTTGGGATTTGAAGTATTTTTAATTATTATGATATAACTTGTAAGTGATTTTTATACATACCTAAATAATTTTTTGTTTATGAATGATTTTTAATTCCTATGTTATAATTTTTAAAAAATATATAAATATGACTTTAATTTCAATTAAACAAAACAAAATTGTTACAATTTGTACATATAATAAATAAGTAAAAACACCAAACGTATATTATTTTAACATTATTGGAAGAGAAAAACAAAAAAAAATTAAAGTTATTGAGTGACGGATAAAATCTTTCAAAAAAAAAGTATTGACATAACACAAGCTAGGTACTATTATGTGCATTTTGAAGTTTTGTCACTGAATAGTGTGTAAGAATTTCATCTTTCTTTATTACAAATATAAGCCCCATTATACGATTGGACAATATGAATAAATTGGTTAAAAGCATATATTAATTTTAGTGAAGAATATTGAAAAGAAAAGTCACTATGTATAAGTAATGCATACCTGTAAATGAGTTACCATCTAAATATAATTCTTTCAAAGATGTGCAGTTACTTATTGATTGTGGAATGCTTCCCTCTAATTGATTACCAGCAACATCAAAGACTTCAAGTAAAGGGAGTTGATGACACATTTGTTCTGGCAAATTTCCATTTAAATGATTGACACTAACACTAAATCCTCTCAAAGAAGGCATGTTCCAGATAAATGAAGGAATTCCTCCTATAAATACAAAATTACAATATATGTAAGACTGGGAATTTCAGGAATTGACTCAACCGTGTAAGTAATACATGGGATTTTGTTAAGTAAACGCATAAAAGTAATACATTGTAATTTAATTTTTGGTTGGAAATCAATTTAAAAGGGACTCTTTCAATATAAATTGCCAACTGAACATTAAAATTATTTTTAAAAAAGTTTGTTGAAGAGAGATTATGGGATTAATTTCTCCTATTTAAAATGAACAACTAATTGATTTATATTTTGCATTATATTTATTTAATATTTACAAGGCTTTAACTTTGAAATCTAATGATGATGAATTCATCATAGGCCAAAAAAGGCTGAAATTTTAATTTATCTTTTATTTAAGCCAATTAGGGAGCATAAAAAATTGTTTTATGTTATAAACAACTTTTGTTAGAGTTTTTTTTTCTCATTATTTGCAAAACAGATTTTTATAATTGAGACCAAATTTATTGTTTAGCAATGGGAACTCGGAAAGGATTCAAAAGACAAAGGAGGTGATTGGAACTCTAATTGCTATGATTTATGAGAGTTAGCTGAACCACTTTGTTTGAGATCAAAGGTAAACTGATTTGACTCCTAACAGTTAGTACTCATGCTCTTATTCAAGAGACCAGCCTACTAAATTAGAAAATTACAACATATTTCTGTTTAAGGGTAAAACTTCAAGTAAAGTCATTTCAACTAAGAATTTTACAAACATAATTAGTAAATGAAAAGTTAGTTAAAGCATAAAGTTAAGGGATAGGTAGATTGAGCATACCTATAAAGTAGTTCTCTTGTATATATAATTCTTCCAACAGTGTTCCATTGCCGGTTGATATTGGAAAACTACCACTCAAATTGTTTTTTTGTAAATATAAAAATCTTAAAGTAGAAATGTTGAAGAGAGATGGCAGAATTTCACCTGTTTCAATTTTAAAAGTAAACAAGATAAAATTTATATAGGTGTATTGATATTTAATATTAAACTAATATAGGAACATGAAAAGAATAGAAAATGAAAAAAATAATATAATAAAACCATATTGATGGGAGTTTAAATAAATAGATATAACCCTTATAAACCGCATTATATAACAAACGCACACACCATACACACATTGCAAAATATTGATAGACCATAAGGTTTTTCTGGTCAGAAATTTTTTTATTTCTTTTTAAACGGATTTTTACAATGAATGCAAACTTTTTACAAGCTTTTTATAGTTATTTAAAATAAATAAAAAATGAAATCAAAAGCAAAATTTCATTTTAAAATTATTTTTCTGCTGAGACGAAAACAAAAACACACACATTGTCTAAGAAAACCATATAATTAAAATTCTTACCTTTCAACTTGGAATGATTTGTGTGTAAAAATTACATATAGTGAAGCTTTTTTATTGATCAATGTATAAATGATGGGTAGCTTAAGAGTAATTAATTAAGAAATTTTCTTATCCATGTTTTAATTTCAAGTGGTCACATCAGCTCACAATCTTATCTTTCTTTTATTTTGCAATTATAATCACAAATTATATATAACTCCAATTGTATGAGTTAACAATATGAATGATTGAAATGATGAAAAGCAAAATCTTACTTTAGTTTTACTCTAGTGCAGAAAATGATATAAAAAGGAAAAAGAAAAGAAAAGAAAATAATAGATTACCACAAAAGTAATAAATGGAAAATATTTAAAAAACAGAAAGAATGAGAATAAGAAATAATAGTCTCATTATAAAGAGGTTGGCATCCAAGTATAATTCATTAACATTATTCATAAAAAAGCCGAAAAGACTTGTAAATAGAAAAATAAAGTTAGCAATAATTTTTTATATAATATGCTTAATTTGTATATAAAATATAAAGCTAATAGATAATAACGTTTTTATGACTGTATGAACTTTAAGAGGACAATAAAACATGTAATATTATTTGCATATAATATGCATACAAATATATATCGTATCTAAAAAAAACTTCACTGTTTTTACGTAATAATTTCAACATCTTGTTCTGGCTAATACATGCCTAAATGTTAATGTGCATTCTTGATGAGGTGTTAAGAAATATGCAAGTGTCACTAATTCATTGGAGATGTGTACCACAATGATAAGTAATTTGATATATGTTTTATATTAAGTTCAACCATAAAATTTTGAAATTTACTCCACAAATTTTCACTCAGAAGTAATATAGTACCTCAAGTTTTTTTTAATTTAATTTACCTTAAAAGTATTAAAAAGAAGCAAAATAGCTTGAATCTATTAAAAAACTAATGTTAGCATTTTAAAAAAAATAACGTTCACTATCAGTATTTTTATAGTTGACTGTGACATTGTGCATAATTGTTAAACAATTATTAAGAAATTATTATTTGAAAATTTTTAATTAGAAAAGATTAATTTAATTTCACATTGTGAATAATTTCACATTGTGAAGAACACTATCACTTTAAGCATAAATTAATTATAAATATGCAATTCAATTATTGTCTAACTATTTAAAACATCTTGTATTCCTATTCATTAGTTTGAGGGTTTTATGGTTCGACTAGAGGTAAACTTACTTTACCATACAAGAATTATCAAATATTATTAATACTTTGTTTAAGTCTAAAACTTCTATTAAACATAATAAAAGAGTTTCAGGTAATGTTTATTTCAATCCAGAAATTATAAGTTCCATGGTAATATTTTTGGGCCTAAAACATGCATATTTTTTTTAGATTCTAGTATAATTCCAAGGGCAAAAATGAAAGGGAACTACGAACTCAAATGTAAGGAATGAAAGGCATGAGATAGAAAAGGATGACTAAAAGTGTATAAGGACCAAATTATAATTATTGAAAGTTAAGAGTCTAAAGTGTAAATAAATTTTATAAAATTATAAACATTACCCATAGCAGGAAATGGATCCAAATAACATTTTAAGTTATCTATATATAAGTTCCTGGTATGAACGAAATGATGAAAAAACAAAATCTCATTTAATTTTAGTTTTTTTTTGGGCTAAAACATGCATATTTTTGGACACTGTAGGATAATTCCAAGGGCAAAAATGAAAGGGAACTAGGAACTCAAATGTAAGGAATGAAAGGCATGAGATAAAAAAGGAAGGCGAAAAGTGTACAAGGACCAAATTATAATTATTGAAATTATCAGACTCATAGAAATGACATGATGTGTAACGTTAAGAATATAATTTCTGAAAATTTTAGGACAGTATGTGTAATTATGAAACGTTTGTTGGATCCTCTAAAAAAGGAAGCACAATGTCCAAAGGTCAACCAGGATTCTCTGAAATTGGCAAAGTTCAGCCCATACTGAATAAAACAATAGGTCCATTTATAGGCCCAAAATGTATTGGATAATATCTCACCAATATATCCAATACCACAACCAAAAGCTTCACTCTTGGGAGGTGAAAACCATAACTCATTCCACAATCAAAACTAATTTATATTATTCATGTTATAGTCAACTTTTAACATAAGATATTTCATTAACAACTAATATGTATTTGATAGTTAGTTTAACTTTCTCAATTTCTACAAATTAGTTAAGTAATGTTTAATTACTGATAATCAAATATTACCTAACTAATTTAGCGATGAATTTTTCCGTCGCTAAATGACATCTTTTTTGTAGTAAAAAAAAAGAATGAGAATAACAAATAATAGTCTCATTGTAAAGAGGTTGATATCCAAGTACAATTCATTAACATTTCTGATAAAAAGCCGAATGGACTTTTAAATAGAAAAATATAAAACTAATAGATAATAGCGTATTTATAACTGTATGAACTTTAAGAGGAAAATAAAACATGTAATATTATTCGCATATAATATACATAGAAATATATCATATAAAAAAACTACACTGTTTTTAGGTAATAATTCCAAAACCTTAAATATCATCTTGTTCTGGCTAATCCATGCCTAAATGTTTATGTGCATTCTTGATGATGTGTTAAAAAAATATACACATTGTCACTAATTCATTGGAGATGTGGACCGATAAGTAACTTGATATATGTTTTATCTTAAGTTTAACCATATAAATTTTGAAATTTGCTCAAAAATTTTTTACTCAGAAATAATATTGTCCCTGAAGTTTTAGTTTAATTTCACTATAAAATTATTAAAAAGAAACAAAATTGTCTGAACCTATTAAAAAACTAATGTTGGCATTTTAAAAAAAATAACGTTGACTATTAATAATTGTTTAATAGTTAAGTGTGACATTACACATAATTGCTAAATAAATATTAATAAATTATCATTTGAAAATTTCTAATTAAAAAAGATTAATTTAACTTCACATTGTGTTGAACACTTTCACTTTAAACATAAATGAATTATAACATGCAATTCGATTATTTGTCTAACTATTTAAAACATCTTGTATTCTTATTCATCAATTTGAGTGTTTTTTCATTAAACAAGTTTGAGTTCAAAATGGTTCAACTAGAGGTAAACTTACTTTACCATACAAAAATTATCAAATATTATCAATCCTTTAAATTATCAAATATTATTAATCCTTTGATGTTTAAGTTAAAACTTATGTTAAACATAAGAAAAGAATTTCAAGTAATCCTTATTTCAATACAGAAATTATAGTTATCTATATATAAGTTCCTCAATTTAGTTTTTTTTGGGCTAAAACATGCATATTTTTGGAGAGTGTAGGATAATTCCAAGGGCAAAAATGAAAGGGAACTAGGAACTCAAATGTAAGGAATGAAAGGCATGAGATAGAAAAGGAAGGCGAAAAGTGTACAAGAACCAAATTATAATTATTGAAATTATAAAGTCTAAAGTGTAAATAAATTTTATAAAATTATAAACATTACCCACAGCTGGTGGAAATGGATCCAAATAACATTTTAAGCTACAAAGGCTTATGAATTATTTTAAGACTCATAGGAATGACTTGATGTATACGTTAAGAATGGAATTTATAAAAGTGTAATTATGAAACATTTGCATAAAAATCCAGAAAGTCCCATGACTTGAAGAAATATCATAAAAAAATAAAATGAGACTTTTAAGATATTTTCGAGGTCCAGTGCAATAGTTTAAGATAAAAATGCATCAACTGGAGAAAAATTATAATTTGCTATTTTAGGAATTTAGAGAGTTTATGAAGATATTAATTTGCAAAAAAGTGGAACAAACAAATTTAAAACCAATGTTTGGGAACTACGACGTATTTTATAACACACTCAGAATCTACGTTTTCTTTTCTTTGCTTAATGGTAGGCCATAGCTTATTGGATCCCAAACCCCAAAAAAAAAACAAAAAATGCAACATAGTCTCCAAAGGTCAGACCATACTCAATAAACAATAGGCCAATTCATAGGCCTAAAAGGTATTGGATAATATCTCACCTAGATATCCAAGACCACGACCTAAAACTTCACTCTTAGATAGGCCTGGAGAACCGCAACCCCATCCCTCACTTAAAACTAAGCAAGACAATAGAACTGAGCATTCGTTGATGGATTATTCATATTATAGTCAACTTTAACATAAGATATTTCATTAACAAATAATTTAGTATTTGATAGTTAGTTTAAGGACCAAATTATAATTATTGAATGTTTAAAGTTTAAAGTGTAAATAAATCATAAAATTATAAACTTACCCACAGCTGGAAATGGATCCAAATAACATTTTAAGTTACAAAGGCTTACGAATTATTTTAAGACTCATAGGAATGACTTGATGTGTAACGTTAAGAATGTAATTTCTGAAAATTTCAAGACACCAGGTGTAATTATGAAAGGTCTACCTGAAAATACAGAAAGCCCTAAGACTTGAAGAAATATCATAAAAAAATAAAATGAGACTTTTAAAATATTTTGGAGCCCAGTGCAATCGTTCAAGGTAAAAAAGTTGAAACAAACAAATTTAAAACCAATATTTGGGAATCAAGAAGTGTTTACCTAAAAATTAACCGAAAATAGTTAAGAGTGTATTTTATAACACACACAGAATCTACTCTTTTCTTTCTTTTCTTTTCTTTGCTTAATGGTAGCTGTAGCTTATTCATCCCCCACCCCCAAAAAAGGCCGCATAATCTCCAAAGGTCAGCCTGGATTCCATAAAAGTGGCACTGTTGATGCCATATTTTAATTTGATGATAACAAAATGATTTTAGGAATTATGAAGCTTAGGTTGCTGTTAGTTAAGTGTTTATGATGGAGCACTCAAGTTCTATTTCTTAATAATCGAGTTTGTATGAAAGTATTAAGAATATTCGAGTATTATGTTTTGACACTCGAGTATTGAGCCTTTTTATGTATTAAAAATCAATACTTTCAGACAACACTCGAGTTATTGTTGAAAGTGTTGATAACACTCAAGTAATGAATGCAGATACTCGAGTACCGTGAGTTAAAATAATTCTGTGATTCAGTACTCTTAGTGAACACTCGAATATAAGGTTGAAGTATTATCATCACCCAGTGATATTTTTGAAATACTCGAGTACTGGTATTTAAAATGTTTTATAAATGAATACTTTTATGTGAAACTCTAGTATTGATATTGAAGTGTTGACAACACTCAAGTATTATGTTGTAATACTCGAGTAACACTACTCAACACTTGAAGCAGAGTACTCGAGTTACAAATGGAAGTATTGGCAACACTCGAGTATTGATTTTCTAATACTCGAGTATTGGGTTGTTTTATTTTTTTTTAAACTCCAGAATCTTACTTGAAGTAGTGCACTCGAGTTGTGATGGAAGTGTTACCAACACTCGAGTAGTGTTTCTCAACACTCGAGTATCGAGCTGAATTTTCAAACATGGGACAGCACTTGAAGCAGAACACTTGAGTTATAATGGAAGTGTTATAAACACTCGAGTATTGACTTTTAAATACGCGAGTATCGGGTTTTCTTTTATAAACAAACACAAAACTTGCATTAGGACACTCAAGTAATGGCAAGAGAAGTGACAACACTCGAGTACTATGATTTCAACACTCGAGTATTGTGACATTTCAAAAAGACTTCATTCAAACTTTTTGCTAAATACTCGAGTAACAACTGAAAGTGTTTCCAACACTCGAGTACAAAAATTATAACACTCGAGTATTTATACTTAAATTCAAAACTTCTGCAATACTTCAAACAAACAATCGAGTTACTTCAGAAAGTATTTTACAAACTCGAGAATTGAATTTAAAACTTGAGTATTGGCTCATAAAATTCAAAATTTTCACTTGCTTATCTGATCAACACTCGAGTATTCCATTCATAACTCGAGTATCTTTTTCTCTGACAGTATATCAGTCTGACAGCTAAGCCTACCACTCTCTGAACTTTCCTTTTTCATGTCTAACCTTTTTAAATATTACCTACCCTAATAAATACATTGCAGATCCTTCATTAAACAAGTTAGGCAGTCTCCGTATAGATTTGGAAATCTCAGAGGTGATCTGACGACCGGACGTAGGTCAAGAGGACCGAACCTGGATAAATCTTCGTGTTCATTCTCTTTCTTCTCTCTCATTGATTTTGTTCTTATTTCTATGATTAAAATTTTAAATTTTTTTTATCAATTCACCCCTCTTGGTTAAATCCTACACTAACAGGCGCGACAATTTTTTGGGTCCAAAGCTCAATCCATACTCAATAAAATAGACCATTCATAGGCCCAAAAGTCAGCTTCAACCATTTTCGTTTTTTCTTACCAACATTTTGGTGTTTTTAAGTTCTTATTGTATTTGATTAATTTATTCATATGCATTTATATCAAAGCATTCAGTCTTGATTGTATTGTTGCCCACTTTGAATTCAAAATTCATTTGGATCAAAATTCAAAAATCAGGCTTTTTTTTTGTGCTGAGGTATTGAGGTAGTTGGGATAGGTATTGTAATTGGTATAACTTAGTGTAGCATATTTGGTACCAACACTAAGCAATATTTCGGATTGAACAATACTAAACTAAAATCAATTATAAATGAATATCATACTTGCTATTCATTTAGTGTAGCATAAATGAAATCAAAAACAAAATCTCATTTTAAAATTATTTTTCATTTGAGGCATTAAAACAAAACGATACACATGGTATAATACAATCATGCAATCTAAATTCTTACCTTGCAAATTGTTGGAGTCAAGGATTAGAATTTGAAGGTTAGCCAGATTTCCAATCTCACTTGGAATGATTCCTGGGAAAATCATATTTGGTAAAGCTGTTTTAGTGATCAAAGTATAAATGATGTGATAGTGTAAGAGTAATAAAAGCTAAAGTATACTTTTAGTCCTTTATATTTGCGTCAAGTTTCATTTTAGTCCTTTAAGTTTAAAAAGTGCACTTTTAGTCCCTCAAACTTAACGGCGTTAGTTTCTCTTAATGGAAATTGCTGACTCATTGAATTTATTTGATGATTGTGTAATAAAACGTTGACAAAACATACTCACATTTTAATTTAATAATATAATAAATTTGAAATTTTAAATTGTATAAAATAAAAAAAGATTTAAAATAATAGCGTTAAGTTTGATGAGTAATCAATTTCCGTTAAGAGAGACTAACGGCGTTAAGTTTGAGGGACTAAAAGTGCACTTTTAAAACTTAAAGGACTAAAGTGAAACCTGACGTAAACATAAGGGACTAAAAGTATACTTTAGCTGAGTAATAAAAGAATGATTTTTCATGTTTTGAATTTATGTGGTCCCATCAGATCATAATCGTATCTTTCTTTTATTTTGGGATTATATATGCGCTTTAGTATTTTTAATCGTTATGATATAACTTGTAAGTGATTTTTATACATATCTAAATAACTTTTTGTTTATTGAACACTTTTTAATTCCTATGTTATAATTTTTAAAATATATAAAATATGACTTTAATTTCAATTAAAAAATACATAATTTTTACAATTTATACTTATGATAAATTAAAAAAAGAAAAATGAAGGGAGATTATGTGATTAATTTCTCCTATTTAAAATGAACAATGAAGGGATTTATATTTTGCATCATATTTATTTAATATTTACAAGGCTCTAACTTTAAAATCTGATGATTAATTCATCATAGCCCAAAAAAGGCTGAAATTTTAGTTTTTATTTGATAGATTATTATGGAAAATAATAGACTACCATACCATCGATTCATATTATATTTTGACATTAAGTCGCTAGCTATATTTAAGCCCCACTATAAATATGCACAATATTGATGAAATGAAAAGGTCAAATTTAGTTTATTATGGAAAATATTTAAAAAAACAAAAAGAATGAGAATAAGAAATATCAGTCTCATTCTAAAGAGGTTGCCATCCAAGTACAATTCATTAACATTATGTTAAGTTATATATATGTTAAGTTTAACTACATAAATTTTGAAATTGGTTCCATAAATTTTCACTCAGCAGTAATATTGTTCCTGAAGTTTTTGTAGTTTAATTTCACATTAAAAGTATTAAAAAGAAGCAAAATCGCCTGAATATATTAAAAAAACTAATGTTGGCATTTAAAAAATAACATTGACTATTAATATTTTTAATAGTTAAGTGTGACATTGCTCATAACAGCTAAATTATTATTAAAAAATTATTATTTGAAAATTTTTAATTAGAAATGATTACTTTAATTTCACATTGTTTAGAACACTTTCACTTTAAACATAAATAAATTGTAAGTATGCAATTCAATTATTTGTCTAACTATATAGAACATCTTGTATTCCTATTTATCAATTTGAGCGCTTTTTCATTGAACAAGTTTGAGTTCAAAATGGTTTAATTGGAGTTTGGAGATAAACTTACTTTGGCATACAAGAATTGTCAAATATTATTAATCCTTTAATGTTTAAGTCTAAAACTTCAGTTAAACATAATAACAGAATTTTAAGTAATCGTTATTTCAATCCAGAAATTACAGTTATCTAATTGTAAAAAGTCTATAAGGACCAAATTATATGAAACGTTTACCTGAAAATCCAGAAAGTCCCATGACTTGAAGAGATATTATAAAACAATAAAATGAGACTTCTAAGATATTTTCGAGGGCCGGTGCAATCGTTTTAAGGTAAAAATTCGTCAACCAGAGAAAAATTATAATTTGCTATTTTAGGAATTTAGAGAGTTTATGAAGATATTAATTTGCTAAAAAAAAGTGGAACAAACAAATTTAAAACCAATGTTTGGGAAGTAAGAGGTGTTTACCTAAAAATTAACCGAAAAATAATTACAGGGTATTTTACAACACACTCAGAATCTATGCTTCCCTTTCTTTTTTTTTTTTTGCTTAATTGTAGCTATAGCTTATTGGATTGGGCATGACGATTTTTTGGGTTCGAAGACCACAACCATTTATAGGCCCAATAGGTAATGGATAATATCTGATCTGGATATCCAAGACCACAACCATTTTCATATCATATTATCATCCACATTATATGCGTGTGTGTATTTCACACATTTTCATTTTTTTCTTACCAACATTTTGATGTATTTAAGTTCTTATGCATTTCTATCAAAGCATTCGGTCTTGATTGATTATTGCCTACTTTGAATTCAAAATTCATTCGGATCAAGATTGTATTGTTGCCCAAAAATCAAGCTTTTTTGGTGCTGAGGTATTGAGGTAGTTGGGATAGTTGGGATAGACATTGCCATTGGTATAGGTTATGTGTAGCATATTTGGTACCAGATACTTGCCATTAAATGTCAAGTGGTCCCATTCATTCATAAACTTTTTCTTTATTTTGGGATTATAATCACACAGTGTATGAATAAAATGACGAAAAAACTCATTTTTTAGTTTTTTTGGCAAAAACATACATATTTTTACTAAGTGTAATTATAAAACATTTACCTAAAACCCAGAAAGTACCATGAACTGAAGAAAAATAATAAAAAAATAAAATGAGATTTCTAAGATATTTTTGAGGCACAATGGAATCATTTAAGGTAAAGATATTTCGAAAAATGTTTAGGCCAGAAAGCTTATTTTCGAAAAAAGTCAAGGCCCCACCTTTACATGCGTGTGAAAATTATATACAAAATCCAACTAAATGAATGGAAAAAAAATCTCCACCCAAAGTTATTTATATTCCATGCCATGTTGATTCACTTTGGGATTAAAAAGGCATTATGATGCTAAGACAATCGAATAGTTAAAACTTTTACCTTCCAAGCTGTTGATGCCAAGCTGTAGGTCTTGGAGGTTGGTGAGATTTCCAATATCCCTAGGTATGGAACCATCAAGTTGATTCACTTCAAGATAAAGCTTCTTTAATCGTGAAAGACCGCCAATCTCATGTGGAATGCCTCCTTCAAATATTATGAGGTGGAAAAGAAAGCAATATTAATTAGTAAAAAAACATTATGTATCACAAGTTATTATCTACAAAAGATAAATTATATATAAAAAACACATGTAATAAGACTTGCAGATTTTTTACAAATAAAAAAATAAATTATAAATGGCAAAAGAGAAAAAAACTATAATTATTTTTTAAAAAAAGGATATAACCCTTTTAATTTGGATGTATTTATAACTATAGATTAAATTAATTGGTTATATTTAGTTGAGAAATTGGTCGACAGATTGAAAATTGATGATGAGTAAAACAAATGTTTGTTGGGAGACTCCAAAAACTCTCCAAACTTTTTGAACAATTATAATTACTTATAAATGATAAAATTTATGTTATTAAATCAAAATTAAATGTTATAGATATATTCGTTGTAATACCTAATCAATTTGAAAAAAACCCTTCAAATTTTTTTAGGACAGAATAAGAAGCAGTTATTTCAAAGATTGATATATAATGAGCGGTGAGATTATGTATGGTTAAACTGTTTCAACTAATATTATTGAATGCTTCCTTTTTTCCTATAGTGTGACTATATAAACCATATCAAACTCTGGAACATGAATGATTTTTTTCCTTTTCAAAAGAATAAAAAAATGCTTGAAAAAACTAAGATGAATATTGTAAATACCAAAAATAAATAAATTTAAAAGGTTAAGCCAAACTTCAATTCCTCAATATACCATCTTGTTAACAAAGTAACAAGTTTAAAACAATGATACCTAAATGTTGAAATATTTCAAAACATACCTGACAAGCTATTATAAGCCAAACTAAACACTTCCAACAAAGATAAGTTGGCAATTGTTCTAGGAATGATTCCTGAAAGTTTGTTACGACTAAGTCGTAAAATCGTTAGCTGTTCAAGTTTGCCCACCTCTAATGGAATGGTCCCTTCAATGAAATTATTATTCCAATCTAAGATCTCCAACCTTGACATGTTAAATAGAGATAGTGGAATAAATCCATTAAGACTGTTATTTTGAAGACTTAATTGTTCAAGTGAAGATAAACCTCCTATCCCTGTTGGAACCTGCCCATGAAAGTCATTGTAGCTCAAGTTGAATAATTTCAATCTACGCAATTGAAATAACTCTTTTGGTATTTGACCATAAAAATTGTTCTCACTAAGATCAAGTTCAACAAGAAATGAGAGATTTCCTAGATGTGGAGATATGGTGCCCTTAATTTCCATGCCAACAAGATTTAAGGATTGGACTCTCCCATGATGAGTATTGCATGTGATGCCAATCCAATTGCACGGAGAAGAAGATGCAGACCAATTAGCTAAGAAATTTTCAGTAGTAACAAAGGATTTAAAGGCAAGAAGTGCATATTTGTCTGAACTGATGTTTGTATCAGTCCAAACAAGGGAGGCCATGAGGCAATGAAGTAAGAGGAGGAAAGCCAAGGAAGAAGGTTTTGCCATGTCTAGCATATTAGGCTCGTCAAAAATTCAAGCAAGCTTGTGCATTGAGTAGTTAACACACATGTTTTATACTTCTCCGATTCCAAATCAAGTCAAACTAACAAATAGTGGAGTTGCAAAAGGACATCTTTTGTGATAAGATCATAAGAAATTCAACTAAAAAAATTAATTTGGCGTGTTGAACGAATTATATTTGTTGTCAATTATTTGAACAAATTTTTTGTTGCATTATTTTATTTATGGTCAAGTCATAAAATAACCCAAAATGTATGTTCATGATGATAAGTTTTGTACCTTAAAATTTTTCACTTGAAGCACCATAAAATATTTTGTACTGTGGTACTAGATATATCTAAAAATGTTTTTGAGTACCATATGCATCTAAAAAATACTTCAAGGTGATGAATGTACAAAAAAAATACTTTGAGTGTTGCACGCACCGGAAAAAATAATTTAGAGTGCTAAATACACCACAAAATAATTTAGGATGTTAGATGCAGCTGAAAAAAATAATTGAGGGTATTGGACATTAAAAGTTTGATGGATATAGAATTTTAGCATCTATAAAACGCTTGGTTGCAATTTACTTGCATTGAAATCAAGGTGTAAAAATACTCATAATCTTTTACTAAAAGAGCATATTGTACTATATATTTTTCAGCGGGACAAAAATAGCCACAAACATTAAAGTTGAGCAAAAATATCAAGGCCATTATATATAACCTATTATTGGGGTAAGATGAAAAATACCATGAACTTTTACCAAAAGTATATCTAGGACCGTTAAATATAACCTAACACTGTTACTTTTTGTTGAGGTTAGATACAAAAAATACCATGAACTTTTACCAAAAGTGCATCCAACAATGTTTGCTTTTCTGAGGAATAAAAAATATCCGTGAACATTCAAAATAGATGCCAAAACTGCAAAAAAATTAAATATAACCTAACATTGTTATTTTTTATGGTGGAGCCACACTATTTTTGCATATGTATTTTAATAATCTTAGGTTATCTTTAACAATCATGGGTATTTTTGCATCGTGAAAAGTATATAATCCTAATGCATTATTGATAAAAATTCATGAGTATTTTTGCAACTTAACCCCTATTTGTTGTAAGGCTTATGTTGCTTTTGTACATGCATATATAATAGTCTTAACTTACATTTAACGGTCCTGATATTTGGTCTCCATTTTTAATGTTCGTGGGTATTTTTGTACTTTCAAAAAGTATATAATGGTGAACACTCATTTAGTAAAAATTTATGGATAATTTTAGTGGTTTAAATCAATATGTATAATTTTATTAGTTTGTAGTCAATTCAAGGTACTGTACTGACTATATATTTTAATCCTTATTTATTGAAATAAGCATTTGTTAGAAAATTACGAGTAAATAAAGTCTGAGAGTTGCAGCGATATGTGATAGAAATCATATTGGAATGAAAACCCAAGTCTCTCGAAGTCACTAACAAGTAAAAAAATAGAGAAGAAGAAGAAGCCAATAAGGGAATCAAATAAGGGAAGGTGAATGTGGATTTCACCGCCGACGAAGAAGCAAAAGTCAAACATTCGATTTCGCCACCTCCTCTGCTCTCCACCATGCTGTAGATCTTGTCATTAAAGAAGAAGAAATCAAGACAATGAAGACCACAAAGGCGCCATCCTTCTCTCAGTACGTTGTGATGACGACGGGTTAGGATGTTGCTGCAGCTTATATTTTTACGGTTTTTTTTTTGGTTGTATGTTTATCTTTCTAGCCTTATTATTTGAATCGAATTGATGATTCTGTAATTAATTGAAATTTAATTGACTTGTGGACAGTAGACTTTTATCATGGTTCATGCATGCTTGACTTAGAAGGGTGACGTGAAAGGCATATATACATTTTTTTTGCTATAAACATACATTAATATATGTGAAGATTCATATTTCTTTTCTCTTTTTTATATAAAAGTTTACTTTTATCAGAGTTTACTTTTATCAATAAGTTATGAAAATTTTATAATTAAATAATTAAAATATAAAAAAGATAACAATTTGGTTTAAATATATTTTAAATCCAAATAAATAAAATCAAATAATTAACATTTATAATCAATGACACTCAACTAATAAAATTATATGAAGTTCATATATGAAGTAACTAAACATGATCAAATTCAAAAACATGAGTTTGAGAGCAAGTTAACACGACGTTATAAGGAGAAATGTAATAACGGTAATTTTAATGTGTAAACTCATGAGTTTATTTGAATTGATTAAGTTGACACAACTTTGTAAATTAATAATATAAGATGGTAAACTTGGTGTATAAGTTTATGAGTTCATTTGAATTTATTGAGTTGACACACTTTTGTAAGGTGAAAATGTAAAAACGGTAGACACAGTGAGTTAACTTACAAGTTTACTTTTATCAATAAGTTATGAAAATTTTATAATTAAATAATCAAAATATAAAAAGTACATTTCAAATCCAAATAATTAAAATCAAATCATCAACATCTATAATCTCATGAGTTCAAAGAAAATTATATGAAGTTCAAATATGAAGTCACTGAACATGATCAAATTCAAAAAATTAACATGAGTTAAAGAGCAAGTTGACATAATTTTAGAAGATAGAAATATGATAACAATAAATTTGATGTGTAAACTCGTGAGTTCATTTGAATTTATTGAGTTGACATGATTTTGTAACTTAAAAATATAAAACGGTAAACTTGATGTATAAGCTCATGAGTTCATTGAGTTGACACAATTTTGTAAGTTGGAAATGTAAAAACAATAAGCTCAATGAGTCATCTTATAATTTTGTCGACAATGATCTCATATGATAATTATAATTTTTTAGTGTTGTGAATGTTATAAGATTAAGTGTGGATGTACATAACATTTGTCTTTTGAAAATTTATACCTGCTATAACTTACATCATGAATGGTTTCTTGGGAGTTTTATATGGTTAACGCACATAATTCACTCTTATGTTACATACCTTATAATTATGTATACTTATTCTTTGTTGTAATTCTTGTGATATAATTTAAGGACGTATGGCTTATAATTAGTAGGTATGAACTAAATGGTTGTAAGCTTGAAGTGAATAAATATATTGTCTTCCTTGCTCTCCTACCTCGCACTTCTCCTTCATCTCAATCTCTTACACGCGCGCGCGCGCACACATATATTCCTTATTCTTATAACAGATATGATTTTATTTAATTTATTACTAGACTTTTCTTGAATCCTTACTATTTAAAATTCAATTGTTAGACGCAAAAAACAAAAGCACCTTCCTTAATATCTTACTGAAAGAAGGAATTCTCTGAAGTAAAACAATGGAGTCAAGTAAAACTAAAAAGAAAATCTTAGAATAATTGTGAACCTCAAAAAGTTGAGGGGACATAACAAGACCATATGACTAATTTTAATTATGAAATTCATTTTTTTCTTTCATAAAAAGATTAATAATAGGATGGAATTTGTGTGTGAATTTGGCTATCAAAATAAAAAAGGATAACAAATTTTTTTTAAAACCGAATCATTTTTATTTTACCATTTTCTTGTTACATTGAAGCTTTTCTAGCCATTATTTGTAAAAATGGACAACTAGGAATATTTTAGTGATTATGCTATTCATAATTTGTAAATAACACGAATCATTATTACAAAGTTAATTGCATATATTATGTATTGGATGAGACGTTGTGCCAACAAGGATTAAATTGAGGATACGATAATTCTTGTTCTTTTGTATCTTTCTTATTTATAATAATTAGTACAGAATAGCTCTGGTGTAAAACAGGTCATGGAGTATAATTGATTGTCAACAATAAATCCATAAGAATAATTTAAATTATGAAGTTACTTTTTATTATTTTTTAATAAAAAGGATTTAATTGTTGGAATTTTGATCCAATAGTTGTAAAAGAAAAATGAGGTAGAGGAGGGGAATCATAGAAAGAGGATTATATACAATGGAAGAAAAAGAAAATTACTTTGTGATAAGAATAAAGCTTTAAGCCCCGAAATATAAGTTAGAAGCTTTTGTCATTTTATGAAGTGTAATTTCACATCTTGGACATCATTTTCATTTTCATCACCTTATTTCTTTTTCATTTTCACAAACATAGAGCTCAAAAGTAGACCTCAAAGTCATGACATACTCAAAAGTAGACCTCAAAAGTCATGGCATCCTCAAAAGTAGTCTTATTTTGATTGGATGCAATATTACATCTTTCTATCGCTTGTGTAGGTGCATGACGTGCTTGACTTGATAGTAGACTTCAAAGTCACTATCAATTCTATGAATATTTTATTTTGGAAATGTCATCTTGATCCAAAGAAACTAAAGATACCAACCCTTATTTTGTAGACCTCAAAGCAGACATCAAAGTCATGGCATACTCAAAAGTAAACCTCAAAGTCATGGCGTACTCAAAAGTAGTCTTATTTGATTGGATGCAATATTACATCTTTCTATAACTTGTTTATAGGTGCATGACTTGGTGGAAGACTTCAAAGTCACACTTAGTTCTATGAATATTTTATTTTGGTAATGTCATCTTTGTCCAAAGAAATTAAAGATACCAACCCTTAGAAATTTGAGACGTATTCTATTCTCCAAGAGTTGCAGCCACCTCACTAAACTTCATTTAATACACATTTGAGTTCACATTGGGTGCTTACCAATAGTAATGAGCATCTAAACTTATCAGATCTTAACCTTATGATCTAATCTAGACAATACAGGTTTTAATTCTTTTCAAATGACAATTTTGAAATGAAAATTTATTAAGAAAATATTGTTAAAAGATTATCTTTATTTTAGATCCTATACCTAGCAAAATAATTATTTTTAAGAAATGAAAATGAACAAAAAAATAAAATATGGACCATCTAGATCATGTCTAGGCAATCTAAGATAAGGCATTGGTTAATGAGCACAAAATGTAAATCCCATTTATATGGGAATGTGATGAGTGGTTAGATACAGAACTTTTCCATCCCTTGACACTAATCCGTCACTAATTTCTATCACAAAATATTTTGCAACGGAATAGTGATCGAATTTCTGTCCTAACTGCGTCGCAAATATTTTTATCTAATTAGGGTAACATGTTGAAGAAAACACCAAAATGCTATGAAGGAGAAAATATTTACAGCAATGCTATACTCAAAATCGTTCTTGGTAAGAACGGGTTAAGGATTGTGAAGAAATCGTTCCTACAAAGAATGACTTTTGATTTGACAGAAATCATAAATCGTTCGTCATGTGAATACGATAAAAAATCATTCTCCACATGAATGATTTCAAATGATTTGTCTGTATATTTAAGAAAATTCTTATGTTATATATTAAAATTATATGAGTTTTTTTGGAATGAAATTTCTTAGAGTATGAGTGGGGTTTTTTTTTTTTAAAAAAAAAGGATAACTCAAACAGCAGGACAAGATATAATTCTGATAATGATATTTGATACTCTTCTAATTTATTATGAGCAATTTATAGAACACACACAATATCACATATACTATCATTCCCCACGTCACATGCATTGTACAGGGTTAACCCTAGTTTTAAGAATAAAAATAAATAGTTATTGATTAATTGCAAAATTTTCCACTAATTTTGGAGATAGAGTATTCCAATTGTGCGGTGGACTAGCACAAGAACGGAATTTTCCATCGCTAATCTATCAATAATTAGTGACAAAATTCAAAATTCCATCACTAAGATCAATTGACAACGGTGAATTTAGAAACAAAAAATTCTATCGCATTTAATGAGGTATAAATTTGAATCAAGTGGTTGTTTTGCTAAAGTTATATTGTCCATATTTTTAAAGAGCATTTTTTTAAACTACTATATTCTGAAAAAGTTGCATAGAAAAAAATGGATATAAAGATGAGAAGATACTCTGGCTGCTGAAAAAAGAACAAAATATTTTTTGTCACCTAAATACCAAAATATAAATTAGACAGATTAAAGTACAATTTCAATACCGATATTATTTTCTTAAAAAATATTGATTTCCGTGTGGTTTCATTTTGCAATTGTTCAACAAGTGTTGTAACATAAAATTACTTAGACCCTTCTTTTAAATCAAATAAAACATTTTCTGAACACCACACCTTTTTCCTTTTGGCCATTCAATTAATCCAAAATATCTTGCTTGCCAACACTACCAATCCTTCGGGTGAACTAGCTAAATACTACACAAATGCAATTCTCCTCTACTTTGTATTGGGATGTATAGTTTAAATTATTTAGTCTATCCAATTAGTATATATGTTTTGGTGCAATCTTAAAAGAAAACCAAGGTTATAATTTTCATCAGAGGTCTTGAGAGCGATTAAGTGCCTATTTGGGATAGCGTGATGAAAGTACATTCACGTAAGTTATGATAAAAACACTTTCATAATCGTAAATCACGTTGAAATAGTAATCTTAACCTTTACAAGACTTGTTTGTTGTTAAATGCCATATAAGCAACCCCTTCATTCTATAACAAATGTCAAAAAAATAATTGTGTTTCGTAATAAGTGTCATTTTCATATTTCAAGAATATATTAAATAATTGTTTTATATTTTTCACTTATTAATGCGTTTATTAGTGGTCAAACAATGTTTATTTAAATAGCACTATCAAGGCATAACGTGATGACATCAAGGACCACATTTTCATTGTCATAAAGTTACCCCAATATGTACGTTAGTAATGAGAGTGAACCACATCTCCATCTTCATTGCATTATTTTATGGGTTACATTGCATTATAAATACCATAGATGCCTTAGTGTGTGGTTACGCTGTACCTCCACTAAAAAGCATACCTAAAAGTGTAACTTCCCAAAAATTTGATTAGAGCCTTTTAAGAGAACATTGAGGCTTTAGAAAATTATTTTCAGTTCAATATGACTCATAAATAAATGATTGAGTCAAAAACACACAGGTATCAAATTGAAAATTGAAGAAAAGTATATATACTAACAAATGGGTTTTTCTTTATAATTTATGAAAAGCCATTATATACTAACAATTGAAAATTGAAGAAAATTTGATTAGAGCCTTTTAAGAGAACATTGAGGCTTATTATTAAATTAGATGTTATGAAAAGCCAAGAGGTTGATTAATTGATGTGGAAGTGGGTCACTTCAGAATTGAAAGTTTAGGCATGAAAGGAAATGAATAAGCTTAAGTATTAAATTATAAAAAAAATACAAACTTAAATATTCTCAAATGTAAAGACGAGGTAAAGTTTAGAGTTTTTCATTCTTTCTCTTTTTAATAAACAAGCTTAAGTGTTTTTATTAAAAGTTTAGGCAAAAAAGGAAATGAAAACGGTTGGCTTTCGGGCAGATAAAAAAACGACCAACACCAAAATGGTTGTGATTTTTTTTAACCAAACCTGCCACTTTTTAGACACTTGATGGGTTGGACTTGCAGATACAACCCATATTACAAGCTCGAGTTGTAGCAGACTATTTGAAGTGATAGCCACAATTGGAGATATTGTTTTAAAATTGCTTGGAGAGTTTAATATACTGGATATATAGTTGGCCAAAAAAAAAAACTGGATATATAGAATTTAACCCAACTATTATTTAAAAAATAATATTTTTTAAAACCAAAAAACTCAAAATAACTTTTATCACTACATCGTCTCTCAGTCTTTCGACTTTCTGTCCATTATCACTACACTTTCCACTTTGTCTCTCACATTTTATTAGCTCCAAATTGATTTTTTTGCTAAGTATATACATCCTCTTGCTAGAGACCATTTTGTTTAAAGCATTGTAGAGTGCTAAATGTGTGCATATCTTTCAATTGAGTTCAAATATTGATTCCCTATATTTCAAATGTGTGCCCATCCTACTAGATTCAACCACCGTTGGTTCCTCTATGTTGATTTTAAGAACAATTTGTCCCAAACAAATTGTTTTTTCAAATGCAAGCTTTCTGAACAATTATCCAAATTATTTTTTTTCTCTTTTCAAAACATGAGTTAAGAAAATAATTTTATAAAACCCTATTCTAAAATCATAAAAATGGAAAATGGAAACAAACAAGGCTGTATTTTGATTTGTTTCAAATCTTTAAAATTTTTAAAATGGATACACTTCTACTTACATGCTCTAAAGAAAAAAAATAAGATTTTAGAAACAAAATTCAGTAACAAATATTCTATCACCAATCTATTAGCAACGCAATTTTTTCAGTCACTAAATTCACTGTCTCTAATTGATTTACAACAGAAATTGCATTGATACTTCATCACGAAATTGGAATAGGTTATCCCAAATTTAATGATAGATTATTGTCGGAATTTCTGTCGCCAATTAGCAATAGAAGATTTCGTCAGTAATATATCTCTAATCAATTACAATTTGTTTTTATTTTAAGAATTTCGGACTGACACATGGCTTCACCACAGGCCACCATGTGACAACCACCGATGGCCTCCATCACATCATCTATTCTTGTAACACATTGGGAGACGTTTTGTGTAACATCCTCTTTCTTAACACGTCAAATAACAAAAATTCAATTTAAAATCATTTTTGACTGGTCAATATCAAAAACACCAATGAGCGTTAGACTGCAGCGATTTCCAACGAACGTAAACCCATCGATAAATCAGTCGATCAAAATAGTTCAATCACTACTACAAAACGTAGTTTTAACGCCGTTTTTTATACCCTTTTAACGCCTTTTTTTCAGGGGTCGCATATCAGGGAGGTGTAGTAAGTTTCGATATTTAACGCCCTGTTAAAGAAAGAGGGCGCCGTAGGGAGACATACGGCACCCTTTATTAAAAAGAAAAGGGCGTCGTATGTCTAACTACGGCGCCCTTTTAGTTTAATAAAGGGTGCCGTAGGAAGACATACGGTGCCCTTTTCTTTTTAATAAAGGGC
>JANTPZ010018605.1:0-20204 GCA_025593235.1 Vachellia pachyceras | reverse complement strand
AGCAGTTCCAACTTAACATATATTTGTTTGGTAAGAGGGGAGGGGAGAAAAAGTGAGGCCAATGAATTTTTTTTAGTTTTATTTAAAAAAATAGAGAAGTGGGATGAAATTTTTTAATTGATTTTTGTTTTTTTATCTTACATTTTATCTTTGTCAACATTTTATAACCCTATTTCTTTAATTTTTTTAAAAAATCAATTCACAAAAATTTTCCCTCCTTTTCCCCTCCAGATCAAACAGCTTCTAGAGCTCGAGCATGAGTAACTCCCTAAATCTTATCCCTCACAGTGATTGGTATGGAAGTTGAATTCATAACCTACTAACCACCAAAAACATGTAGTTATAAATATACATAACGTCCATTTGGTAAAACGGTGGAGAGGTACTTTTATACAAATCGAGATAAATATGTGGATGAGATTATCTTGTTTTATAGAAAAACACTGTTAAAAGTACTTTTGAAGTGGCAAACGTGTTGCCAAACGGTCACATAATGTATCATTTGTATAATAACAACAATAAAGGGGTCTTATCCTGGTGTCGGTCCTATATAACCTTTATCAGAGTTCAAATAGGACTCCATTTCCGGCACAGTGATGATTTATTAATCATTAAAATTTTGTCAGTTAGCGTGGGGAGCTAACCAACCTACCTTGTAATTAATCTCTTTTTAATACAACTAGCCATCACTCCCCCGCGCGTTGCGCGAGAAGAATGTTATTAAGACATTTATCATATCACCCAAAAGTGTATGATATTAATGCATACTACTGTCATTGTGCTAATCAACTTTGAACATAGGTAGCAATAATTCAAACATACAACTACGCTTAGTGTTGTTTCCCTGAAGAAATACATGATATATTAATACAAATAATGAATCAAATCAGGGATATGCAATAATCAAAAATATGCTGGAATGACAATTATTGAAGGTCTATAGATTGAGTGGCATCAAAAAAGACGAGGTATTGTGAACCTCAAAGTTAGCATGATCCATCAAATGGAAAGATTTCGGAAAACTTCCTTGTATACAACATTTATGGTTGTCTTTCTTTCATATTTATTATCAGTAGGGACATATATTCTCAAGCCATCAATGCTTCTAACCCTGGACAATGCCACATATAATTGTCCATGTGTAAAGACAGGCTTAGAAAGATATACTCCAACACGACGAAGAGATTGTCCTTGACTTTTGTTTATAGTCATTGCAAAACTGAGGTTAACTGAAAATTGTCTCCTTCGCATTTGAAATGGCCATCTACTTTGTGAAGGGTTCATATCCATCCTATGGATTAAAACCGTTTGATTTTGCTTTGAACCATTCAATGTAATTGCTTCAATAACATTCTTGCCAAGCTTTGTTATATGAAGACGAGTCCCATTACATAAACCTGATGCTTGGTCTATATTCCTCAACAGCATAATAGGAGAACCAACTTTCAATGTCAACCTGTGGGGTGGCAAACCAGAGCTGTTAATAGTGTTCAAGAAGTCTGTTGTATACAAATTGTCAAAGCTATCACTGTCATCAGAAGATTTACAAACAGAGTCACAACTAAGATATTCATAAGCATCACCAGGTAATAAAGAACACATGTAGTCATTGATTTTAGCTACTGCATCTATGGTTGGTGCCAGTATTGCTCTATCATTAAAATAATCATTATCTGAAAGGTTTGGTACCAGATTATCATAAGTAGCTTCAACAATGTCCTCTATTGGGTTTTTGGATTCTAGTAGCAAGAATTGCTCTGGTATTTGGATATGATACACACCATCATCAACTTGGCCTATGTTCCAATCACCAACATCTAGAAGCCATTTACCAAACCATTCCAATTGATTGTTGTTTACACTTGAAGACCCAGTGGATAACCTCATGTTCTTTGTAAGATTGAAGATTCTACAATGATCCCATAAGGGTGATGATGAAATACAAGCATTAACAATTGTAGCCCTGGTGCCTTTTGGTATGACTGGAAGTATTTGCCGAAAGTCACCGCCCATAACTATGCATTTCCCACCAAATAATGAATCAGAATGCATGATATCCCTTAGAGAACGATCAAAAGCTTCAATGCAATACCGCTGAACCATAGGAGCTTCATCCCATATAATTAACTTTGTGTTGATGAGTAAATTTGCGAGAGCTGAGTTTTGTCGAATTGAGCACATTGAATACTCAGTAATATGTAATGGTATTGCAAAACGTGAATGAGCAGTCCTACCTGAAGGAAGTAAAGTGGCTGCAATGCCACTTGATGCAACAGTCAATACAATCTCTCCTTTGGCACGCAAGGTAAATGTCAATGCATTCCATAAGAATGTTTTTCCTGTGCCACCAAAACCATGAACAAAGAAGAATCGGCCTGACGATGAATTGAATGAATTCAGCACTTCATGAAATATCAATTGCTGCTCATCAGTAAGAGAATTACAAAGTGCTAATGCTTCACTTTGAAGAGCAATCCTATCATAATTTAATTCTTGTGCAATTAAAGTATTGTTAACATCCATGTATGATGTTTCACAAGGACTTGGGAGAGTCGGGTAATCATCAAGGCTCTTACCATTGCTTTTAAGCAGAAGATCAATTTCTGTTAAGGCAACCTGTTCTTTGTCATAATCTGAGATAGAAAAACCTGAATACAATAAATGATGTATTAGTAATGTTAAATTAAATGTGTTATCTAGATAATGAAAAACATTTTTGAGTGTCAAAAATTTATTGTAAAATTGACTTACATGCATAATTAGGATGATCACGTGGTATATATAATAAATCCTCAGATATTATTTTTGAGCACTTCTTCCATACTGCCTCAGGATGTTGTAAGCAATTACTAAGAAGCATTGTCACAAAAAGTTTCCGTAGTGAAGTGCCACTTGCCCAAGTAGACGCTTCAATTAATGCATTAATATACTCACTATCATCATCTAATAGACCCAAAGCATCGCATGCCGCTTTAAAAGTATCGTATATAAATCCAGAAACAGTTTTGATGTCATCAAATGATTTTGGTCCTTTAACTTTTGTCAGCAAAATACGCAGGTAGTATAATTCTCCAGAGCATGGCGTTGCATTAGAAATCCTTCCAACAGCAAATCCCTTTTGTCTTCTCTTCCATTTTCGCTTATTCCTTTGGTATACATAATGTTGTGGGAACTCTATATATGTAAGACCAGCGGCAAAAGCATCTATAGCATTGATTTCCATCCAAGACAAAAACTGTGATTCACATACTCTAGGGTTGTCCAATATTTCTGAGACATTATCAGTATTCTGGTAAATGACATACTGCTGATTCGGGAGGTGAAAGCTCAATCTTTCAACGGGTGGAAATTTGTGATGAATTTCAAATCCTAAAATTCTCCATGCAGCTTCACAAGAAGAGATGTACCTGAAGTTGTAGTATTGTTGTATCTCATCTATTGTTGTTTGATCGCTGCCTTTACCATCGTTGTCAAAGATACCAGCAACAACTCTATCATTTCCTTTACTGATGTACTTGAATAAGTACTTTATGGCAGTAGATTGATTGCATTTTTCAACGTTAATATGAGCCTGAAACATGCCAAGTAGCAAAGGATTGTAAGGGACAACAAAACGGTTGTCTAATGGTATACCTTTGACTTGAATTATGTGACCATCATCTCTTTTTCGATAGGTAGGATAACCTTCATCATCAATAGTCATTGTTGGATTGAATTTCTTAGGGAAATGCTTGCTACATTTTTTGTCTTTCATGCAAGGAGATCTTGGATTACTTCTACCGCATGGACCATGGATCATGAATCTTTTCACCAACTCATAGAGTATAGGAGATTTTTCTTTATCTGGGATTTCTGCTGTGACCACTTTATCTATGTCATCAGATGTGATAATCTTATCATGTTTAGCAAGGAATAGAAGTATATGAGCATGGGGTAGGCCTCTCTTCTGGAATTCAATAGTATACACATCTGCATATTAACACTGAACATAATTAAAGAAAACCATTGAAGAGTTATTTGGTACAATTATAATAAAATTAGATATAGTTATAATTGGTCATGTAAATGACAATAATGTAAATAAAACCTGCACAAACAGTTCCAAATATCTTCTTCTCTTTCACCAACTTCATCAATGAATGCAATTTTAGTTTGAAGATCCTGGATAGAATATCTGGCCGATCTGATGCATTCGCTGAATGCCTTTTACAATACCTAATTATTTCAGGCTAAGCTGGATTACAGGTGAAAGTTATGAAGATATCTGGATATCCAGCCCAACGACATATGGCCATAGCATCTTGATAATTTTGAAGCATATATCTAGAACCACCTGTGAATGTAGATGGTAAGATTATCCTTTTTCCAGTTGATGTAGCATCAGTTTCACCTCTAAGAACAGCTTCAGATAGGCCTTGATATAAATCAGCCCTAAGCTGTTTTTGGTGGGTTCGTATCCAAAGTAATCTTTGCGCTTCAATCATTGTGTATCCATCGACAATAAATTGTTGAAGCAATCTGGAGGCATTTAGTAATGTACTAATTTCATTCTCTCTAAACATTAATTTGTATGAGAAGAATTCTCTCATGCTGAGCCTCTTTCTTTTTGTAGTTGCATTCATAGCATCTTCTGCATGTAGAATGTCATCCCTATAACCATCTTCACCGTGAGGGAATAACATGGGATATTGAAGAGGCAAATATGAAGGATGCAATTCATTAATCCTCTGTGGTGACCCTGATTTTTCTCTAACAATTATATCTCTTGTATTGAATGACAAGTCAAAGTCACCAAGTATTAATGCTGCAACTTCTGAAGCAGTTGGCATGTTGTGCGTCCGACCATCATGTTGTCTTGTGCTCAGCAAACGAAGCGTCATTTCATGTTTCCTTTGGTTCTTCAATTGATGTGATGCAAAACGGTATTGTTTGACAAATGGATTTACTTCATCCAACATATCCTTAAGTGAAGCAACAATCCTCGGATCAATTGTTGAATCTTTTTGTAATTTGCTGTAAATTAAGAACAATTTAGAGTTACAAACTGCTAAGGAAATATGTAAGATAAGTGTAATATCATAATCATTTACCTTACAGCATCAATACGATTCTGCACTTCATTTTCAGTGTCAAAGATATACAATTGCGAGTACACCGGTTTTCCTGAGTTTGGAGGTAATAAACTTCCAATGCTATGGTGGTTTTGTCCTGATATAACAAAACAATATGGACCTCCACCAGAGTTTTTTGAATGATCAATCTTACCTCCCATAGATGTGAAAGAGAACATATTGTTGTATTGCCTAATATTTGAATGGAAATTTTTTCCATCTATACTGCTCTTTTCAAGAAGTAGTCTTTTTAGTAAAGCTGGAGGTGTTGGCATGGATGGTAAGACAACTTTACCATGCAGGCAGCACATCTGGAATGTAGTTGGGATTCTCTTTTTTGTGTCTTTTTTCGCTCTTTCATTATACCAAAACATTGCATGACAATATTTGCATTTGCATATAGGATCTCCTTCATCTATATAGTCTAGTAAAAAAATATTGAATAGAGTCAAAGTTTTTGATGAATGTATCATATGTTGAAATCTACTTATCGGTATTGAATACCTTACCATCATTTTTTGATAATTGCAATTCAGACTCCTCACAAATTACATATCCTGTGGTAGTTTGATCTGCCCATATACATTAAAGAGGTAAGTTAAGTACATAACAGGAGTAACCTTGTATAGGCTGAAGGATAATTTGTCGGAAAGAATAACCTTGCTCTTCATCTGAAATTGATGATTCAACTGAATAATTTATACATTCAGAGCAATCCACATTTATCTGAATATCTTTGTAGTGTTTACCATCAACTGCGATAACAATCAATGAATGTAGAAATTTATGTACCCAATTGTAGTTCAATAAGCATAGCCTAAAGAGTTACGTATAAAAATATGTTAATGAAGCAATATGTAATGAATTATTTTACCTATGTGCAATGGCTTGTTCATATTCCTTAATACATCTGGAGTTCTTTGCTTTTCCATGTAGTTGGCAGAGTTTTTTTGGTCGGCATAATTGCTTATTTGGGCTTCACCTAATTAGATAATAATCATAATAAAATAGAGTTATTTAATAGGTCAAAGTAATTTGAGTTAAAAACACAAAAAACTTTGTTACATAAGGAATGCAAACCTGGAGTCACATCTATGCATTTCTGCTTTACAACCATTTTTTTGATGCATTTTTTGTCATTTCTTTTTTCAATGGAGCTACTTTGCGCTTCAGTCCTATAGAAACTATTAAGTGTACATAGTTAGATAAGCAACATATATAAGAGGAGGATATTTCAAATGTAGTAGTTATTGGTTCAATGCTACAAATAGAGATAAGAGGGTGATTGTGTGTATACAAACAATTAAATAAAGACAAAAGGATTACTTGATGATAGAATTTTTTTCGTTATTGGATTGACCAACTATATCATCACACCAATATTCTTCTAGTAAGTTTAATATTCTGAAAATTGATTTGCCATGTGGAGTGAATATTAGTTAACCTGGAATGAAGATCAGCCTATAGTAATAAGAGTCAGTTAATTATTGTATAATGAAGGAGTTTGATTTTGTAAAAAAATTCAGATTGCAATCAGGGGTGCCATAAACTGTTTAGCTGTAACTACCATGCACAGATTAACTCAATGTATTATGAAATAATAATAAACTTTCACTGAAGTCAATCCAAAGCAAAATATGGTTATAGAAATGAACGGCTTGTACATCATCTGATATTATTAGAATGCTATGCAAACAAAGACATTTCATTTTGTGTCAATAGAAAACATACAGTTCTATAACAGCCATGAGAACCAATGATCAAGTTGAGGGCATGTGTAAATTTTGATGGCATAACCAAAGACCATATATGTTATTATTATTTCATAATATATTGAGTTAATCTGAATATGGTCATTGGTAATGTAAGTCACAGAATGAACAGATATACCAAAAAATATATAATGAACATATATGAACATGGCAATGTAACATGGAGGATATACAGCACAATAAAAGTAGTAATTCAAAATTATAATGCTGTACTAAAAAACCATTGTAAGCCTTAAAGAAATAGTAAAGTTTAAAAAATTTAACCATCAGATCATTACTATGAAACAGCTGAAGAATGTGGACCTTTATCAGATTAGTCAACATAAGTCTTTACAAATGCATTGTTTCTATTATTAAATGTATAAGCTCTGAACTCAAATTTTTAATACATTTAATAGTGTTTTATTTGAAAGGAAGATCAAGATTCATCTATTTATTATGGTTATGTATCAGTTCATGGATTATTACGATTACAGTTTACTAAAAAACCATTGTAACTAATAAAGAAATGAGATAGTTTAAATAATCCAATCATCACATCATGCCTATGAAATAGGTGGATATTGTCGAGCATAATAGCTATCACGTGAGTCAACATAAAGCTTGTGAAATACATTGTTGTATTAGAAAGAGGGCATGTGAGCTGAAATGCATTTTACATGTTATGGGGTGTTATAAAAAATGAAGATGAAGATTCATCCTTCTATAAAGCAATCCTACGAGACTGTACAAAAATCCAGATGTAAGTTTACAAATTTATAAGATCAAGTTTGTTTTATCATGTCATTAAGTATCCTGGAAAGAAAACATGATATTCCTAAAAAAAAGACAGCAATCTAATGAGATTAAGGAATGTGGTGGATGGGAATATAAAAAGATAAATTGTCATCAGGAGTTTGAGGTGTTCAAACTTAATAGTTTGGGTAGAATGATAGAGAAAAGTTTGCCAACATGTAAATATGATTCATATATTTAAAGGACCCAAGGAATATATGTTACGACTGAATCAATACAAGTACAAAAGACCTAACATTAAGATAACGTTACAGTTGTAGAAGTGACAAAAAGCTTACAACATAATCGTGGCAATATATGTCCAACTTGTTAAGTGCTATTATTATAACATTATAACATATGATCTCACCAAATAGAATTATAATTTGGAGTAAACCTGTTCGAAACTCATTTAACATTTCTTATGTGGCTCTACTTTTTTAGATTATTAGCTACTGCTTTGGGCTTTTGGTGGAATGCTGGCTATATATGACAGCTTGCTCAATTGTAGGAGCAAATGGTCAAAAAAGACAAAATTGGCATTGCAAATACCCAAAACAGAATGTATGCAAACTAATTATGAGCTACTGGTGCAGAAAGATTTTTGAAAGCATATTTGTTGACTAACCTGGTTCACACATTTTATCATTTACAGAAGGAGTTGAAAGGGTCAACTGATGAACTCTCTTCAGTTTTGACTTTAATGGTGGAGTTTCTTGGTTGAGAGGAGTCATTAGGCCTTTCATTCGAGCACTTTTACGTTTGATGACATTATCTACATGTTCAATGGCAATATTTGTTAGTAATAGGAATAAATGTTCAAGTTATGCAATGAGAAGGTCACTTATACAAACAGCAGAAATATATATGCAAACCTGTATCCGAAGAGCTTGCAAAACGTGTTGACAAGTTAGAAGCAACATTTGTTATATCTTGCAACGTGCATTGTCTCCGTTCAGTTTTCTGTGTAACGGTACTTCTACCTTCGGATAAATCAGTTGATGGAAGTGTGTAAATAACATACTTTGAATTCTCAACTAAGACAAGAGAGGGGTCACATTCATTATCTTTATATGCTGAAGGTGTTGAATCAGCCATGATGGAGCACAAAATCTTTAAGCTGATGGAGATATCAAGGTATTAGAGATAAATATGGTATGTATAGCAAATCAATTACAATAGCGGAAGATGATTGAAGGAAAAGTCAAAATTGTTCTAAGCTGATTGGTAAGATGGATCATTCAATGGCTTAAACAAAATGCACATAGACAACACCTTATTCAGTTCAAGTGTGGATGACTGTCGAAGGAGTATCCATGTGCTGAAGTTGTTGCAGATGAAGATATTCAGAAAGATTGTATTGACCAGTGTGTATTATTGTGGAAGGACTCAACATAATCTTCTGGGGAAGGAGATGATGAAAATCATTCGATTCAAAGGCATAATAACCAGAGTGAAAGATGACACGCATCAGCAGAAAAAAATCAAATTATTTACTCACATTGGTTAGAAAGGAACTTTTTGAAACACAACAAAAAGAAAGACATCATTTTCAGTCAACTCTTCTTGGAACATGAGTCTTGTATGCCTTTCCCCTGTCTTTTCTGATTTAAAAAACATGATGGAAACATTTTCATGATATGTCTATATTAAAGGAACTTCCTTATCATACTCATTATTGTAATTGATGCTGGACACATGTTTTAATATACATGGAATTAGTGGTAGTTATATTGGCTGCTATTTGTATCAGCGGTAAAGTAGAAGACAAAAAATGCAACTAATGTTTTCCTTACAAAAATGAATTAGCTGATCGTGTTAACTGATTACATATTTAAGGAGTGGACATTTGTTTTAACAGAATTAGCAAATCATTGATGAAGTCTGAACTTTTTGTCTACATCAGGTTCAATATCTTCAATGGAATATGACATTTGTAAACCTCCACAAAATTGTAAAGTCTTTATAGATTATATCAATATAACATGACATTTACATAAGTACAGCTTATGTGTATGTTGACATGTACAGGAAGAATTTGAGTGTAGAAATTTGAACGAATGCTACACGACTCACACTGTTAGCTTCAGTGGCTATTATAATGACATTGTATAATAATAATAATTTTAATGACATATAATATATTAATATAACTATAAATAACAACCACAGCTTCAACTTCATATGTAAACTAACATCTTAACATTAAGCTTAATATAAAAGGTTCAACAAACTTGGACAAAATCATAGGTAAGCAATAAATCGAAGTGTCCGTTGTACTGGGCATTACATTAAAGAGATTCCAGATCATAATACAATTTACTTCTTCTCTTGCTTGATAACTTTCAGCAGCTTATCATTAGCAATAGAGACTGATGGGGCATTAGATTCAACTATATTATGATGGTCAAGAGAAGTCCTCCTTAAAGATGCCTTTCTTTTGCCTTTAGTTGGTGCAGTAGGAACTTCATGACAAATTTGGGATTGGCTATTATCTACAGTAATATCAATGTCTGAAAGACCCGGGGCTGGATCCTGAAACAATAAGAAGCCTTAGTTAAAAAAAGACATGATAAAGTGGCAGAGGAATGAACACTTTGTTTGGCTTATTTAGCACCTTCACTAATGCATGAGAATCACTCGCAGCAGCCACATATTGCTAAATTTGGTTAGAAAAAAAAAATTAGCATGTGGTTAAACTCAAAGTGAACGCAAAATAAATTGTGGCCATTCAAGATAGAGCACCTGATGAGGAGATGCTTCATTAAATTGGTCAATTAAGTCTTCACACATTGTATATCGGATAACGCTCAAATTGGAACCAATGTGCTTCGCATTGAAATCATTACGCTTCAACTTAATTAGCATCCTCTTACCAACAACTGAATCACATTCTTCAGGGAAGTCATACTCAAGTCCATTCTGAAAAATGATAAGACATATATCTCAGTAAAATAACAGTAACTAATTATACAGATGAGGAAAATTTTCAAATGACAATAACTATGGATTGCATACTGCTTGTAGAATTTGCTGAAGCTCAGCAGCTGACTTTCCAAGCAATTGAGTAGCAAGTTTATCCCAAAAAACCACAGAGGCACTACCACTATCATCAACAACTTTGTAGTGAATCTTCAACCTACATAATATAGTGAGGTTCTTCATTACATCTTGCTAAATGTAAAAATAGTTTATCAGTCTATTGGAAATTGTTCACATACTTAGGCTCAATGGAGTCAGGCTTCTTCTTACAGTTTGGACAGTACAAAGTGGTCCCATCATCTCTAGGCTTTGATGCACACTTAGCACACCCTTCATATTTCCAACCATGTCGGGTTTCCAACCTTTCTATGAGGCATGTCACAGTAAAGCTTTCTCCCTAAAAACAAAGTATGAAAGAATGGAACAATCCAGGCACAAAATTTTCTAATGAATTAAACCATTACGGAAAGTAAGAAAAAGGTAACATCAACATACAATCTTTTGGTCATTGATTTGAGAGATGGTTATCCTTTTGTTATTTAAAAAACTTCTAGATGTGGATACTTGGCTTGATTGAGTTAGCATTTGTTGACTTAAGGTGGTCATGAGAGGAGAATCACGGTCTTTCGCACTGAATCACCTTATGAAAATGAGATATGTATCATAACATAAGATGTAAAATATGTAGTGTAGGCAGAGCAATACTCATCAATCAATCTCTTTACTTCTGGTATGGGAGGATTGAATAAAACCCATGTAGCATTGAAGGAACTACATATTTGGGGAACTCCTGGAAATGTATATTCAGATATCATCATGTTAATTGTATGATTATTTAAGTAAAAGCTGAAAGTACTCAGTACTGATTTTTCAAACAAATTTGTGACCAGAATCTGACAAAGCAATCCGAGCCAAATTGATCACCACAACCACAGGAGCCTCCATATTCTCCAATTGGGCCATGTAAGCATTAGTGGAACACTCATCAAACAACACACAATCAATGTCAACCTCACTGAAAAAAAAGATATATGGTGAGTGAAAAAGTAACAGAATTATGGCAAAAATTTAAGTGTTCAAGGTGAGTACTCAATATCAGTTAGGAGTATCCTAAGTTTGTTTTTTGTCTCATGATCTCTTCGAAATTCCTCAAGGGAACCCATTGATTTCACAAAGGCAATGACATCTGGATAAAAACATAAAGGCAACAGAGTCACAAGATAAAATTTTGATAGGGATTGATATTAGACTTTGAAATAGTCTTTATACCAATGAGATGATCAGCAAATTCCTTTCTTCTGACTTGAGTATGTCCTGAATAGGCATGAAAGAGTAAGAGTACAATGGAATATTGGCATCTTGCTCTCTCACAAATGTTTGCTGAGTGAAGAGGATCTTGAATGGATGAGTAGTCCCCTTGTACATATTAGAATTTTGAGAAACAATGAAGTTTGCAATGAAGTATGTTTTGCCTTCAGTTAAGGTGTTACGGTATTGGTCATGGAGGTTTTTTGCAATTAAGGTGGCCTGGATTTAAGAGCCCTGTGAAAATACAAACCATAACAGTAAGATATAAAATGACCTCATATATGTGGAAGACAAATGAACATGAAGGTAGCAATCAAACTTATAAAAACCTCCTGATCAACTAAAATCATTGTAATGCAAAATAATTCACTTGGGGAAGACTTCTGGTATACGTTCCACTTCCTGAATACACGGACAACTATTGTCCACCTCTCAGTCCCATCATGGACATCTTGAAGCAATGAAACACGAGACATGGCAGAACAGTAGCTGGATGGTTGGATTGGAAAATGAGATATGAAACAGCAGATATGAAAATGCTTGAATGATTTTTATATGAAGATGAAAACAAAAAGTTGGACTTATGAAGCTGATTGAAACCTGGTATATGGCGACGGAGTTGATATTCTCAGTGCTATCAGACAGAGAAAACAATTTGGCCGATGAGGTCTGTAAAATCTGGAGAAGCTAGTGGCTGTACACCTTTTTTGGGTTATGTAAAGTGGCGAAGTTTTTAAAAAGTCATGTTATGTGTGGGGAAAAGTTATATTAAAAGATGGAGGAAATGTTTTACAATAGATATCTGCAATGAGCCGGTGAATGAGATAGTACTTGGGCTTGTCCACATATCAAGTGACATATGCAAAGTGTTCATTGAGTTTAGATTCAATGGAACAATTTTTAATTGGTTTAGTTTCAATGGAACATATTGGTTCAACATTGGTTAAAGTAATGATAGAAATGCACTTAAAGTAAGTGGTTTAGTCTCAATGGAACAATTTGTTTTATAAATAGACTGAAAAGTTGGATAAAGGTTGTCTTTGAGGGGTAGCAGACAGAGCCGAACATAGTGGCTGTACAACTATTATGGCTTACATGAAATGAAGCTATGACAGAAGCATGTTAAGATGATTTAATAGTTGGACAAAACTTTTTTTACAGATGAAGCCAGCACTTTTCCTTAACAGCAGGTGAATGCGTGTACACATCCACTTGTATACTGATGAAATGACACCTGCATAGTGTTCATTAAGCCTTAACACAATCCACGATGTCAGCATCATTGCAGACAATTTATACATAGTCTAATGGATGGAGGTCAGGTGGAACATAGTGGAACAGCTGGACAACGGTTTTTACCTTCATGAAATGGGAATACAATACAAAATAATGTTATCTGTTTGCAAAGTGAAATGAAAAGTGGACTAAATGGTTTGCCACAGAAACTAAAAATGCTTTTTTACTGATCAACTGATTTATGTATTCTGTTCATTGAGCTTCACACCGAATATGTAGGTCCTTATGCTTGCAGACATGGTAAATAGAATCAAAGGCATGGATGTCATATATTTTTAGAAGCTTATGTGAGTCACTTTGTAGGCATGCAATAAAAAGGAGAAGAAAGATGAAAAAATTGTTGCATAATATATTATGAATGCATCCAGTACTTTTCCTTAACCTCTGGTGAATGCAAACTACATCCACCTTTATAGTCATGAAGTGACACTTGCATAGTGTGCATAGTGTTAATTGAGCATAATGCCTGTCAGCATCATTGCAACAATGTATGAAAAGCTGAGGAAATCTTTTGTGAAGTTATATGAAAAGGTAATGAAATAGTTTGGCAGAAAAAAAATTGTTTTTGACTCAACATGTGCCTGATGCATACTGTTCATTGAGCTCCACAACAATGATGTAGGTCATTACCTTGCAGACATGGTAAACATAAGCTAAGGCATGGAGGTCAGAAGCTAAGACTTGTAGTTAGAAGCTAAGGCAACCAGACATGACATTCACCTATTGATTTGCACTGCACCTGGTATGTTTAAGTAATCAGAATGACAGCAGGTTGCAACATCTAAACCACAAGGTTACAATCCAAGGCTAGCAGCCCAACTTCAAAGCAGACAGTCTACATAAGGGGCTGGTGAGGACGCAAACACAAGTTACATGTTAAGATATTAACATGAAAAGCAGCAAACACAAAAGCATGACCGTCACTTACTGGTTTAGTCAGCCTTTTAGTGAAACTACATGGAAACCCTTTTTGTAAAAACATGAACAAAGGAAAAAAACGTGAAAACAGGTCCTCCTTACCTGGTTACAGTAACATTGAATCCATGTAATAATGTGTTTTTTTAGTACAGAAGATGATTATTATCTTTGAAACATGATAATCCTACCCATTTTCATATGCTGCTAGCTTTGTTGATCACAGAGCAAGATAAAGAATCTTAATACCAGAACATATAAATTTGGTTAGAAAAAAAATACGTGATGTACTGGTCCATTTAAACTTGTATGTTTAAGGAATAAATTGAAAACATGTTGCAGACTTTGTTACACAAATTTAACCACTGCACATTAGGATAATCACCAGAAGTAGCTGCAAATTTAACTACTGCATATTGAAAAAATACCTGCTGTACTGGTCAGTGAGTTGCACAACTATCTCAGAAACAGCTTGCAATTAGGATAATCACCGTAGGGCAAAGTAATAACACAATATGTTATTATGGAACACATGACATGTTAATGCACGTTATTTTGTAGGAGTCTGTAGAGATGGTTATTAAGCAAATACACATGTTCCCAAGTGCACACTGATCTAAAACCTTGTATGTTTAAGGAATCTGCAACTTTGAAAATGTAGCAGGCTGTTATCTTTTCCCAAGTGCACACTGATCTAAAAACATAACAATCTGCAAGTTTCATTAACTTACAAGCAAGAGGTGCAGACTTTGATATTTGTGAAAAAGCACTTTACAGCTTGATTATAACACAATTTGCAGTGCATATAGCAAAAAATAACAGATTTCTGTGACTTTATGAAATGACATGGTTTATGAGGTTTTTTAGGATTATGGGATGCATTCAGCCAAGCGACCTCTGGTGCTTATGGGATGTGTTCCTATTGTAGGACTAGGATTAGGAATAACCCTTTAGATTTGTCTAATTCAAAATATGGGAAGAATGACAATTTGAGCCGTGAATGACAAAAAAATCAGAATTCTTGTGAAATACTCTATCAAAGAATTACGCGTATAGACATTAAATTTAGAGAAGATTCAAATATTGAGAATAAGCTATATTTTGGGGTACATTTGAGCCGTTAATTTACCCATTACCCATTACAATATCGCCTGTCTCCACCCAAGATCCCAATCTCACAATTCAATTTTTGTCTAAATTTATGAGTAAATGGGATTCTAGATGTGGCATTTCATTAGTTATTCTTTTAAAACCATGGCTTGTTTCTAAATAGGTTTAAGAGACTCTTTTAAATAGGTAGTTTTTTAGGATTGATTTCTCCTTCTATACTTGATGAGTTCATAATGAATGTGATATTATCAAAAGGGTCAATCTTAATTAAGAGGATTGCCTATAGAAGAATTTAACTTGCACAAGGTTGTGCATGGACCATAGCAGAGATTGTATTTTAAATGGCAGCAGCTCATTTCAGTTTTACAGACAAATAGCAACAATCTCACTGAAAATGAAGGACTTACTGATGCGCACCACGAGCATATAAATGGCTGAATCATGAACTATGTTAGAGGATGCGTCCAGAACAAACAAAACTTGCTCCAGCTGCAGTATAGCACGTGACATGACCACTATATCAGATAAAGCAATTTGAAGGAGGAAAGCTGGGCTGGACAAATTCAGACTTGGCACAGAGCAATCACATGAAAGCATGTTTTCAGTCTTGGTTAAAGTCATACCTGGGTACAGATATTGACCAAAGGGTAAAACCAGACTTGGTTAAGGAAGCTCATTGAAAAAAATGCTGAATAAATGAGGTTTGCATGCAGAAATGGACGTGTTGCTGTATTGAAGTTGACCTGCTGCTTCTCCTTTTGACATTTGTCATGGGTTATTGTAATGACTCATCATCTTGGAAATGTCTTGGCATTTAGCAAAAGCTTCCACCTGCTGCTTCTCCGTCCCGGCACTTTTAGTGTGCTAAAACTCGACTGAAGCATTATCACTATTACCATTTGATTCGCATGGAAGATAAACGCTTATTAAATTAGCTACACTTGTTTTTTTTGGGTTATTTAACATTTAACAAACTTGAAATACCATAATATTATTGAATGCATATTGCCTAATATATTACATACGATTAATTCCAACTTCCAGGTGGATAATAATTTTTGTGAGTGGCACATAATTCGGATGAATGATGAATTAACCTTTGATTACACGAACAAATAAACAACCTTTTAAACCATCGAGGTCAACTTGTACAATGCATATAACATTTGATACAAACTATGACTTAGCATCTGGATTGAGGAAGTTAATACTGGTTGCTGAATCAAGCAATGTTAGTTTACACAGTTATACATGAATATATTAAGCTGGACAATAGTATTTCAATCATCATCCAGCTTCAGGAAGATAACACTGTTATACATCAATATATCTTGATTTTATCTTGGTTCAGGTTGCTGAGTTCATCTTCATGCTTCAGCAACATAACAATGATTGTCGATGCCTTGATCTTAGGATGTGAGGGCAACACGTGACCATATGTTTATTAACTCATAGCTTGTACAGGATGTTTATTAACCATAGGTTTAACAAATGATGGTGTAACAAAAAATAATTCCAACACTTATCTGAATGATAAACTGCAATGTCATTTTCATTACCAGTGATCATTTTATAATCTTGCAGAAGAAAAATCATTGATTTTATAATCTTGCAGAAGAGGAAATAAACAACTTCTGATTTTAAGACAAGAGCAAATAAACAACATTTGAAACCAAACATGTATTTTTCACTGATCTCAACATTTACATGACTTTTCATTTATCTGAACTTTTACAATGAATGGAACATTTGATATTAACAATCATCTGCCATCTTCAGGAAGATTACACTGGAAATTGAAGAAATGGTAGAAACATGAGGGAACTTCGAACGAATGAATCTTCATAATGTTATGTTACTGCAACCCATGAAATGAACCAAGCAGGCTTATTACACATGGCACATAAAGATTCAATCCTGCATCCAAGCAGGTTTGTACACATGAACCTCCGCATCGTCATCACCTGTCCAGAGGAGCTACAAAAAAACATCACCTTGTATGTTGAAGACTTCAAGAAAAATAACATTAAAGGTGAATAATAAAGGACATAACACTAAAGCAGCTACGAAGGACAAAAGTGAAGGAATGATACAAATAGGAGTATCCAACTTTAAAGGTGAATAATAAAAACTTTCATTCATCTTCAAGATGTAGGAACATAGGATTGGTTGCATTATCTTCATAATGTGATGTTACTGTAACCCCTGAAATGAACCAAGCACGCTTATTACACATGGCAAATAAGAAGATTCAGTCTTGGATCGAAGAAGGTTTTTACACATGAACCTCCGCATCGTCATCACCTGTCCAGAGGAGCTACAACAAAACATAACCCAACATGAAGACCTCAAGAAAAATAACATTACATATGATTTATCATTTTCATGTAAATAATTTTATGATTAAATAGCCTTTGCAGTGAATACCAGAGCAAATAAACCATTTATCATCATTCCGTTTGGTAGCAGAACATGTAACTCAGACGAAGACCAGAGCAAATAAACCATTCAGTGTCAAATAAATCTATCTGCTTCTCAGGGGATCATCGCATGAGGGTGTTCTATATGGGAAATCAGCAGAAGCCAGATGAAAAACTGATACTACAGAAAAAGAAATTTTGTCTAATAATACTAAAACATGAGTGAACTTTCAACCTCACCTCCTCAATAACATGCAGATAGATAACATTAAAGGAGAAAAACAAATTTCTAAATAAATCAACACAGATTTCACTTCCTCACCACCTGGATGCTCCAAAAGAATCTTGAGATCACCACACTCTGTTCATATCCCTTTAATGTTAACTGCTGATCATGTTGCAGCAACACAATCAGCTGGCGTACACTAAGGGGAAGAAAAGAGTGTGATGATCTCAAGATTCTTTCCTTGCATCCAGGTGATATCTTGATTTTCCATCGGGCATATTTGCATCCAGGCCGAGCGGGGAGGAAGAAGCGGCACGCCTGCAGCCATTCATACGCGATTGGGCCTCAAGCTCGGAAATGACCAATGACTGATGAAAGCTGCATAATGAGAGGATAGGAGAGGCACCTTTATAGGCAAACGATGCACTAACACAGTTTTAAAGTTGAGCCACAACACGCGAACTTGAAGCCGACAGTTCAGGACCAGAGCCTGAGAATTTTTTTTTTTTTGGATATCAGCCGTGTGTTGCTTGTGAACAGTGTTTTGAGTCTTGCGCCGGTCTAAGCCGATGAAAGAGGGTCGGCTCGGTGGAGAGTAATTATATGATATATTGATGCCACCCTCATGGCTATAATCCTGAGCCCCTCTAGTGAAACATCTCTAGTGGTACAATGCTTTAATAAAGCCCAACATGCATGAGATAATATTGGGCTTGTTTGGTTTCTTATTTCCAGAAACCAAACGTACGTTCAATAGTATTTCTCGTAAAACAAGATAATTCCCTTCATATATTTACCTCAGCTTGCGTAAAAGTATTTCTTTACTGAATTCTCAAACGGGCAGAGCATGCAAACAAGGTATTGATTATTGTGAGGGTCTTTATCAAAGAGAGCTCTATTTTGCATCAAGCTGTCTATAGCATCCAACAAGTACACACACATGAGCCAATATTCTTGAGGATGTCAAAACGTACAACACCGGTTCTCTTAAGCAGTTCAACTAACTAACTAACTAACTGACTGACTGAATCTTCTTGTCCTCCTAGTGAACCTGGATTGAAGGAGGTTTCCAAGGTTGCTTTCCATGAAAAGGACTTGATCTTTCCCATACATAGGTTATTTTCATATCAATGCTGAATCAATTTCAACTTTTTGTATACATTGTTTTGGAAAAAAAACAGGAAACAAAAACAAACAAACAGGCCCCTAGTCTCTCTAATGCCTACATTTTTAAAAGAACAACTAAAAGGTTTGAATTCAGGAGGAAAGTCATGGAGTGAATTTTTATGTTGGAAATTCGTTGGGAGAGTAATTTTACGTAAGTTAATGTAAAATATGTGAGATGAGTTCTATCTCACCTTGTATGTAACATGATTTTAAAGTGAAATCTAAATAGATACTTTATTTATTTTTCTGCTAATGTGTATAATTGGTCCTTTGACTTCATATACAATTTTAATTTGACCTCTTAATTGTTAAAAGTGTTCAATTGGCCTTCTAACCTTTACACAGTTAGTTTCAAATGGTGATTCTTTATAACAATTTATTGTTATTTTAAAAATTAAAATTTAATGCATTACCATTTCAAAATTTCAATATCAACAATTTCTTTTTTTTTTTTGCCGAACAATTTCAATGAATGATGTTTTTAAAAGATTAAAAATACACTTCATTCAATTGAGGAATTAAAATAAAATCTCAGTAAAATTAAAATGTTAAATGTATATTTTCAATTTATTTATTTTAGGAGAGGCGTGAAAGGCGAGGGCATATAAACGGGCTCGTTTAGTAAAGCGGTGGAAAAATTATCTAGTTTTACGGAAAACATTATTAAACGAGCTTTTTACTTTTTCAAACGGAATGTCAAACAAGTGAGTAACCATGCAACCGTGTGCCATCGACAGTTTCTTTTTTTATTAAGACCTGAAATACATTAATTCGTTAAAGTATTACAAAGAGATCAAGAGGATAAAATACTCTCACCCTCATCCGTCACCACCATCCGTAAGGAAATAGGTGGTTGATAAAAAAATAAAAATTCCCTAACAGATGATGCGTTAAACTCCATGAATGATCTGCTACAATCATCGACAGTTTCAAAACTCGACAGTAACAATTGACCTCCAAGCGAAGTGTCATTAAAATGCTCCAAACAAACCCGATCACTATTATTAGCTTATCACCAATTAATGAATTCCTTTGTCGCCATCCGTTTTAAATTTGTGCTTGTCTCTTTCTGGTCCTTTTCCGCAGAAACAAACAAAAAACTTTTTCCATTTTATTAATTTCC